>JBBJLS010072503.1:0-10342 GCA_037577275.1 Bryconaethiops microstoma
AAATCAGAAGAGCCCTCTACTGAGCCTCCTGCTGATGTTCTGTGTGACATAAGTGACAGTAAGCTGTTTAAATCAAATGATTTTTGTTGGTCAAAACCCATCATGCCTCAAGCTAGTACTCTACCAGGATGCCTTTGAAGTCGTTAACCCTTTAGGCTCTGCAAGGACAAAACACAAGGTATTAGCTGTATATGCATCAGTGGCAAACTTGCCACTTCATGTACGCTCAGACACAGATCACATGTCTCTTGTCTTACTGTGCAGGGAGAAAGATTTTAAAGATTCTGGTCATGCTAATGTGTTCTCTGAATTACTAGCAGACTTGAAAGAATTGGAGGACAGTGGGATTGTTGCATCAGATGAAACTAGAGTCAAAGGAACTTTGTTTTGCATTGCTGGTGATAATCTGGGTTCTCACTGTATTGGTGGCTTCACTGAAAACTTTGGTTCTTTAAAGTACTTCTGCAGGTACTGCCTGATAACGAAATCTGAATTTCAGGGTGATGACCCAAATCTGTGTGGACCAGAACGTACCAGAGAGAACTACAGCTCTGCTGTTGATCACCTCCAGATTGACAATACACCAGACGTCGAAGGAGTGAAGTTCAGGTCAGTGTTCAATTCACTGAAATACTTCAACGTTTGTATGCCAGGCTTGCCACCATGTCTAGGTCATGATATCTTTGAGGGAGTTTTGGCTTATGATGTGGCACTGTATCTGAAATACTTCATAAAGAAAAAAGCATGGTTCACTTACTCCACTCTGAACCGACACATCAAACAGCTTAGTTACCATGCCTCTGATGCTTCTACAAAGCCATCTGAGATCAGTCCTCAAGCAGCTAAACTCTCAGGACAGGCTATACAGAACTGGAACTTCCTCCGATTGCTGCCTCTCATAGTTGGTGACATAGTGACAGACCCCACAGATGATGTGTGGAACTTAACTCTGCAGCTGAAAGATATTGTAGACATGGTGTGTGCGCTCAGAAAATTTCAGTGGCTCAGGTAGCATATCTTGATATTCTTATTCAAGAATATTTAGAGTCAAGAAAAGCTCTGTTCCCAGAATGCAACCTGAGACCAAAACACCATTTCTACGCCATTACCCAGCACTGATTCTGAAATTTGGCCCACTGATAAAATGATGGACAATGCGCTTGGAAAGTAAGCACAGTTATTTCAAGAGCTGTGCCAGAAATCTGAAAAATTTCAAAAACCTCTGCCATACACTCTCTGAAAGACATCAGATGTTTCAAGCCTATCTTGCAGCAGGGTCATTGTGTCGATCTGTCTTGAAAGTCAAAGATGGTTCTCCGTTTTACTCAGTGCTGTACAGTAAAGCCATTCAAGAAGCAGTTCAAATGTTTGACTTTACTGAAACCAATACAAAGGTCACAGTAGAAATGATGTACAAGGGAACACAGTACAAGAAAGGACACTTCCTTGTCACAGGGGGCTCTGACTCTGTTGAGTTCGGTGAAGTAGTTCTCATTTTGATTAAGAATGACGGTGTTTATTTTCTGGTGTCGGTGCACGTGACAGAATACCATTCTCAGTATCATCTGCACTCAGTGAGAAAGGAGAAAGAAAAGATGCAGTGTGTGAACATCATTGACTTAATTGATTTCTATCCATTAACATCTTACGTGAAGTATGGGTACCAAATGGTTCCACTGAAACACAGTGTGCTGTCACAATGATGGGGCTGTCAGTTTGGTACTTACGAAACACTGTATAAAAGTGTAGTATCAAGCAAGATCAGCTTCATATTTTAAGACCAAAGGTACCACTTGGTGTAAATTGACCTTTATTCACATTCTTTTATCAGACATCTCGGAAATGGGGGACAGCATAAGGAGTTCCATTACTAAGGTGCTGCCGGACCTGTCTGCCTTAATCCTTGAAATTGTACTGGAGGCACTACAATCATTAGGAGTGGAGACATCTGAGGACTTGCAGTTCATCAGTGAGACTGATCTGAACTCTGTCCTGAGACCAGTTCAGGCAAGAAAACTGCTGGCTGCCTGGAAACAAACCAGTAAAGTATTATGATTTCATTGCACAATAGCCATGAAGGGCTTTCTGTTTTTTCTATTATGCTTTGGCCAAGGTCCAAGAAGTACAATTAATCTATCGTTTGTGATATTGTTTTACAGCACCAAATATGGACATTTCAAGCCAGGCCAGCATATCATCTCCATCTTCTTGCTCCTCATTTTCTGCCTCCCCCTCACCCAGTCCAATAAATTCTCTAGACTGGGTAGATAACTTTAGAATTCCAAGTGAAGATTTTCCAGAAGACTTGATCCAGTGTCTTCAGAGAGAGAAAAGACCAAAGCCTCGATTGCGGAGGGAGATGATCCGCATCATTGTGAAGGAGATGATGAAAGCCTGTGCCTCTCCAAGTAGAAGAGCCTCGACTGAAATTGCAAAAAAAAACTGGTTGCGATGTATCCCAAGTCACTGCAGGATGTCATAGAGGGGGATGTGGTAGGACAGGGGTACCACTCTCTGGTAAAACAGATTCAGGCACGAATTGAAAATGTGAAGAGGTCTACTTCACCAGTGTTACAGAAGCGCAAACAGGGAGGATCAGATGACACCGATGAAGTCACACCTGAAAAGCGAGCATCTGTTCAAGACACATATGGCTGCATAAAGTGGGACATGAAGTTTTTGCCAGTCAGTGAGACACTGGAAACCCAGCAGGAGAAGAAGGAACGTATGAAGATTCTCAGTGAACAGACGAGCTTCAGTCATGAAGAAGTAAAAACTCTAATGAAATGCACCTACTACTCTCAGCGCAAAGCAATAAACAGCGGAGCAGACATGCAAACCCTCAAAGAAGAGTGGCCTTTTTTGTTTCAGGCGATTGGAATGACGGTCCATTTTGAAGAACTTACTGGGGTACCGCTGAAAGAGACTTTCCTCACCAGTCTGGGAAAGAAGGGAAAACGGCTTCTGGACTTTCTGAAAACCACTTGTGCAGACAAGAGCAAGCGTGTCTTGGAGGCTGTCATAAAGCTTCGAATGCAGAGGGGACAGCTGAAGGGCTGCTCAGGAGACTTGAAAGATATGATGCTCCTCCTGCTCTCTTATTTTGATGAAAAAGAGGAGACCCTCTTCCACTATGTTGATGAAACATGTCTGGCAAAAGAAGTCCAAGTGGAAAGCCTGCCTGTGACACCATGTATCATTGTTTGTGGTGAGTTGAAAATCAGTACAAGTGCACCGAACCTAAGCTAATGCAAGGATACGCTATATTAAATGTCTGCACTTTCACTATTTTAAGACACATTTGAATGGGAAAGGGGGTTTTACAGTTAATTCTTTTACACTTCATTCCAAGGATCCTCCTGCTTTGCATCGAGACTGTTCATGCTCAGCATTGACCACAAAGTTGTAAATGACCAAATAACTGACTTCATCTCTGCAATCTGTCTGATGCTTGGTAGCTACTACTGCCTGAACATCCACTATCCCCTGGAACTTGGCTCCACACTTGAATTCCTTCAGAGGTAATTTTCTTTTTCCCTTGCCTTTCCCTTTCTTTTTTTTTTTCATTGTATAGTGTTTTATTATGGATGATTGTGTTTATCAAGGTGTTTCTTCAACATTAACCCAGAGAAGGGAACAAAAGTTGAAAAAACTAAGAAGAAGACACTGCATGTGAACCCAAGAGTACTCACCCTCATCGCCGATCTCTCTGATCACGAGTGGCGAGAGACCGTTTAAAGACATTTTGAACAGATCGGTACAGTCAGCTTAACTGTACCTTGACTGGGAACTACTGTGTTGTTTATGTTTTCAGTTATCCCAGCTGATATTGAGTACTGTACTCTTACCTGATTTCTGTTATCACAGGCATGCTTTTCAGAGGTTTCGACCATATATCTTTAAACAATGCCTCTAACTAGGGATTGTTACTGAGAACTGTACTTTTTAATGTTGCAGAGATGTTCTATATTCTATACAACAGAGTTTAAACTATTTGAATTTTGTATTGCCCTAATTAGCAAACAAGTTAAGTGTTGCACTGAACTGTTAACATTGAAATTTAAACAGCACTGTCTGTTACAAACATTACTTGACTTTAACTGTTATTATAGCATTTTGTAGCTGTACGTTTCTGCAAAAGTGATGTCACAAGCTTATGTGTTTGTTCAAATTCATGTTTTCCTGAAAATGGTTAATATACATTTGTTAGTTGACTTTAAGTGTAGAGCTTAAGCAGTTTTGGCTTTCTTTTTTCATAAAGCCAGGAGAAGCTTTAGATGCTTGTTTTGCCTTTATTTGTTTAAAGCAATATATTTGACTAGGAGCAAGTGTGTGGAGGTCAAAATATGTTCAAGACAATAAAAATGTCAGTGAAGGACATCTGAAATTTTGTTGCAGTGCTTTTCTGATGCATGTGTTTTCAGGTTTAAGGGTGGTGGCACAGCTAAGACCCAAGAGTCTCTTTCAAGGTTAGTAAAGTAAACAGATTCAAGAAGATATTTTACACATTTCTTTGTTGTCTGTCTCTAAATCTTATTTTGTCTTTATTGTGATTGAAAAGGTTTGTTTTGTTCCTGCCCTTTTCAGACACTGAATTTGAGCAGAAACCATAAGGATACTCAAAGGACCTGTGACTCTCAGGAAATGGTGAGATTTCAGGTCATAATCTTTTTTTCTTTTTTTTTCCATTAAATTAATTTTCCCTTTTCCCTTTACAATATTGCTGTTTTGTTTTTGTAAACAGCATCAAATGAGCGTGACAGATGAAACAGTTTCAAGACAATGGCAGGAAAAACATGCTGAAGTTTGAAACAAACCTTGGCTGGAAATATTTGGTATGTGTTTTACCGTGAATCAAATTGTTGAAAAACATTCAGCTACACTGCAACACAGGGAAACTTGATTTGCACTTATTTTGTTACTTTAATTTCTTGTCTCATTATTTTTGTCAGTTATTATTGTTTATGGTGTATGCCCTTGTTGTTTTCTTTCTGAATGCAGAAGGTATCTAGCCAGTCCACAATGAAAGCTCCGTTGCCCGCCATGAGTCTTCTGGCAGAAATGATGGCGCCTGTATTCTTTGGTTTCCCTAAACATCACACCCTGCCTGTTTATACGAGGCTCTTCAGTTAAGTCTGCACCCAAAGATTCAATAAGAGGTAAGCAGTGGTATTATTCAAGTTTTGCTAAAGAAAGATGGACAGGAGACACTAATCTTAATCAGCCGAGCTCAGGTTCATGTCCAGGTGAGCAGTTTCATACGCTATAAAATGTAGATTGAATGATGGGTCTCATCACCATGCATTCAGCCATTAACTTCAAGTTCTATGATAAATCAATAGGAAACTTAAATACGTTTTCCAACAAATTATGATTGTGATTAGGGCTGTGTTGTCTATGTATCACTTTTACATAAGTAGATTTAAAGGATAACTATTGCCAAAACGCAACCTGGGCTGTTTTTTTTTACTGTATCGATTTTGATGCGCTCAAATTTATGCCCCTAGTATTCCCATTCACCGGCTATTGACCACAAAACAAAATCACGGTCTATCTCAAAAACGGCTCGTTTGTCGTAATTATGCTTTTAGATATATGTTTGTCTCGTTTACAGTAAAAAAAAAAAAAAAAAGCCCAGGTTGCATTTTGACAATAGCTATCCTTTAAGAACTGTATATTTTACACTTAAGAAATCATTTATCATTAGATCTGTTTTTGGCAGCACGTTTTGTTCATTTCTGTGCATTTTGCTCAAGCACTGATCAAACTTTGTCCATTTTTTGCTGCAGAGGGGATCCTGCCAGTCCAAAGTGAACTCCTGATGGACATTGAAGTACTCCTGCAGAGCTTGTATCTTCCACACCATGCGCATTAGAAACTCCACTGAGTCCTTTCCTTCACCAAGGCAGGACCCAGTGACTCATTACTGTTTATAGGTCAGGGGCAGGTAATTTTTTGTTTCATGTTTATTCATTCCTCCATGGATTACCAGCCATATATATGGACACATGCTGTATTCTCAAGATCTATGCTGTTTGGTAGGAATAGAGAAAATGATATGTTTAGTCTGTTTTCAAATGGTATGTCAAATTTTCTCATTGTTTATCAGTAATATTCACTACCTTGGTTATATATGAGCATCTTTAGATTTTTCTATATTTAGCGGTTGCAAATGTAAAATGTACAGTAAACTATTTATGTTCCTCATATTGTACTGTATTTTTCGTGGTAAAATACCATGCTGTAAAATAAAATGCTGTAATTTGTTATACAAATTCCCTGTGTTTTTTACTGTCAAAGTTTTTAATAAGGTTTAACATATTTCTGTTATTTTTACAGTTATTTACAATAATAGGGTCTATCCTATTACTTTTAAATTAACAACAAATTACTGTAAATATTATTATATTATAACTTTTTTTTACTGCAAATATCCATAAAAAGCTATGGAAAGTTGCATTTTTTACATTAAATTGCTGTATAATTGACAAATATATTTGTTTTTTTCTACCATGATTTTGGTAAAATAAAACGTTGTCTACCTTGAAATTTAGGGTTACAAAACCAGTATACCGTATTGTCTTTTACAGATTCCACATTTTTTTCACGGTATATTCCTGGCAACCACAGCTGCCAGTATTTTACCGTAAATTTTACATTTTTTTTTACAGTGTAGCCTTGTTCTTTTTGTAATTTTTCAAGACAACTTGGCACTACAAGACTTTTACACAATGCTGTTGCGTGTGGACTCATTATAATGTTGGAGACTGAGAGGAGCGCCTGACCCCTTTACCACATTCCTTCATCGCTCTCTCCCTTGCTCTCTTATCTTGCCATGAAGGCCTCATTCCCATCCTGTCCATTACTGTTATTGTGACACAGCTGGCTGAATAGCTGTGAGACAGGTATCTGAACTGCAAGTTTGCACAATTTCTCTGTATTTTAAGATGGATTTATTACTGTTATTGTGACACAGCTAGTTGAATTGCTAGTTTGCACTTTTTTTCTGCATTTTAAGTACGCGTACTGTAATGTACCTGTACATTGAAAAATATTTATTTTTTAATAAATATGCCATTGGGCTAATATTGACTTTACCCCAGAGCTGTTTGTTGGGGGGAGGGAGTTAATTGTACAATGATTGTAAATTTGCAGTAAATTATTGTCAACTTGTACATTACTGTCACAGTGCACACTGTAAAAGTACAGGGCCTTGTTGTAATGATGTGCAGCAAAAGGTTGTAATTCCCCAGTAATATACTGTAATATCACAGTAATTGCTTTGTCACTGAAGCTGTGGAGTTACAGTATACAGTTGTGCTTTCACAACAATGCTTTGTAATATCACAGATATAAATTACAGTAAATGACTGTGAATATATTTCACAGTATATTGCTGTAATCCTTACTGTGAAAATGTATCCAATTATTTACTATAAATTCACAACTAAAATGTTTACACTGTAGTGCTGTGCTGCATTAGTTTTGTCTTTTCCAGAGAGTGATGGAGCGAGAGGCAGATGTCGTGGGCCGTGAGCTGATTTTTGTGGATGAGGCAGGTTTTACCGTAACCTCTCTAAAACACAGAGATGTGTCAGGAACATCATTGCACACCGTGCCGTAATCAGTGTCCCATGATAACGTGGTGGTAACATAACTGGGCGTGTGCAGATATGAGTCTAAATGTTGTTGTTCACCATCACGCAACCCTGGGCCCATATAACACTGCACACATTATAACGATCCTGGACAGCCTACATTATATACTCACTGATGTTCAGAGACCCGACAGTGTCATCATATGGGACAGTGTTAGTTTCCATAGGGCTGCTTCAGTGTGCAACTGGTTTACAGATCACCCACTCTTCACTGTACCCCCCCACACTTACTCTCCATTCCTGATTCTGATTGAAGAGTTCTTCTCTGCCTGGCACTGGAAGGTCTATGACCGTCATCCCCATCAACGCACTTTTACAGGGAATGGAGGCATGCGAGGATATTGACCAGGCATCATGCCCCCAGTGCCTTGGTCTAGAAGACATTGCATGCGATGTTGATGAATTCTGTGACCCAGAGAGACGAGAAGATTTTTTTCTCTCTTTCAGTGAAATTGTATGTTTTCATATGTTTGTTTTGATGTGTGTGAATAAAAAATGCATACTTTAAATTTGAATCCCTATTTATGACAAAAGTATGACCTCAAATGGACACACCTTGTGCTCAGAGAAAGCAAAAGCCAAATGTGTTTTCCATTCATACCATCAGGGTGTAGTTGGAGTATTCTGTGCTTTTTAATACGATGGTTTGTGTTTACTGTTCGGTACAAAAATACCATTTAAACGAAGGTTTGAACAGATTTTTTTAGCTTTTGCAAGAGATCTGCATGTTTTGGTGTAAGGTTTTTTAATTTGTGTGTAGAGTTTTTCAAAAACAGCCAACAGTTACAAAAAATGTGTTTAAGCCATCAGTAAAAACTGTAAGTGAAGTTTTAATAAATATGTTTATATTTAAAAGAAAAATGTTGTTTTGTATTGCATTCATTGTAACTGGTAAAAAAAATAGCACATATATGACACAAATTGTGTTATTAATGACACATTCAGAGTGTTAAATATTTTAAGTTAAAAGTAAATATTTTGTTTAAAGTAAGACACAATGTGTTGTCCTTAACTAGACACACGGGTGTGCTAAGAGATAACACGGGTTGTGTTGTTTTTAACACATCTGTTTAAAGAGTGTAGAGTGACCTGAAGTGGTGATGGCTTCTTTGGAATTAAGAATTTTACTGTCCTTCCAAAACAGTGCATGTAAAACACAAATAAAACACACATGAAACACAAATACATTTTGCTTATTTTATTTGTTGTACATTAAAAGTCTGGAGCGGTATATATTTTTTTCCGCACCGAGCCTGAAAAGAACACCGAACGCAAGGTTTTCCTTAAAGATCTGCTGAAAGATGTGCACCACTTGTTCAAGCGCGGCTGGCTTCACCGCGTTTTTCCGAAGAGCGGCTGGATTCACCGCCGTGCTGCAAGTGCCATGCGCACGTAGCGGTGACATGTGGAGTGGCATATCTGGTTACATTATTCTTCGGCAGCCGGGGATGTAGTGGGAGTCTTTAAAGAAGTTCTGGCGTTTCAGGTCAGCACTGCGGCTCCAAGAGTCCTTCAGCGATGAATCCAGTCTGCGCTGCCTCTCGTAGCGGGATATTCTCTCTGCTGTCAGCTCTACCTGCGTCCGCTGCAGCACATCCTTTTCTCTCTTCCGTTGTTCCGTTGTTCATTCTTCTTGTCGGTTCCTGTTCTCAGCAGCTCCTGATGGATTTTGCGTGAGCTCTGCTTCTGCTCAGCCAGCACTGCAGCATCACCATCTCTCGCTCCGAACACAGGGCCATTCCTCTGAGGCTGTCGGGAGGGGATTCCTCTGACCCTGCCCTCCACTTGAGCGTCTAGGGCCTTCTTGAGGTTCCTGGCGTTCTCCTTCTTTTGAAGGACGTAATCGGCCTTCTGCCTGGCATAGTCTTCTGCCAGCTGGACCCGTTGCAGGCGGTCGAGGAGCTCGTCATTTCTGCTGTGGAACTGTGAGAGCTGTTTATTCTGTTCTTGCTGCTCCTTCAGTTCCTGCATGTAGCGTCTCTTTTGCAGGAGCGCGGGAGGAGTGGCTGGCCGATCATGGAAGATGTACCACTCAGAGTCTTGAGCCTGAGTGGTCCCTTCTATATACTTGGCCCTCAGCGCTTCAGCAGCGGCCACGCTAAATGCTACCATCTTCTTGCTGCGCTCTCGCTTTTCCTGAGCTCTCGTTTTTCCGGTCTGCTCTCTCTGAAAAAACTCCCTGTCCTTCTTCTGATCAGCAAACAGTGCGGTTTTTACTTGCTCCTTTTCCTCTCTCCGGCCGCGGCAGGTTTGATCTAACCCCTCTCTCGTTGGGTCAGGCCCTCTGTGCACCATCGCCTCTCTTGGCGGCACTCCCAAGGAGATTTTGGGGATCAGGAGGGCATTGCTGGTCACGGCGCGGTGACGTGGCGTGCCCCCTCTCTTTAGCCCTACTTGGTCAACAGGCCTCTCTGGTGGGTGAGGCACTCTGTGCACCATCGCCTCTCTTGGCAGCTCTCCCGAGGTCATTTTGGGCAGCAGGAGGGCTTTACTGGTCTGGAAACTTGAAGGTTTCTCGGAGATTACTGATCGGCTTGTTCCTGGCTTGTTATTCAGAGGCCCCTGGAGCTTCCCGCTGCCATCTAATCCAGAGATGAAGTTACTGTAAAACTTCATCTTGACCTGGCCGCAGCGGAATGAAATGATCCCGATGCCTTTAAACGGGAAGCTCACCGTCGGTTGGG
>JBBJLS010072504.1:0-10341 GCA_037577275.1 Bryconaethiops microstoma
TCAAACCAGCCCAATTAGCCAGCTATGTGGGAAAGGGGTTTAGGTGAAAGACGCCACCACAACGAACCCCCGAACTCAATACAGAGAGTATGAAAAGCTTCGGGGGTCTGTTAAATCCACGATAGCGGTGACCGTAAAAAACAAGCCAGCAGTAAACTTTACGTGCTGCTTTCTACATCTATGTTATGCTGTAATCCTTTCGGTGCCCATGGCTAAAGGTATGGTGCCAGTTCAAGTGGTTGAGAAACATGGTTTTAAAGAACTTCTGAACACTTTACACCCAATTTTTTCAGTATCTTTGTGCAAAATTAGACAGAATTAGATTTTTTTAAAAATCAATATGTAAGGGAGTGAGTTATTTGTCAGATGGTATATTTTTAATTGTTGCTTTTTAATACCAAATAATTAACATAAAAGCAGGACTGCTGAATGTCAGAATTCAGTTGTGGTGAGAGAAAAAACTATTTAGTTGCACTGCTTGATTTCAGTGTTCACACAGTTATTGTTTTAATGCCAGTTTTAATAAATTCAACAAGACCTGTTTTTCTTCAAACATTATTGTTGATGTATTGTTGTGTGATGTTCCTTATGTACCATTAGTAAAGTACAGTAAATATTGTATTCAGTATAGAAAGCAGGTACAAAATAAGACAAGTTTTTGGAATTTTTAAAATATCGTCAAATTATCGTTATAGGAATAATGGCAAAAAGTATTGTGATATCAATTTTTGTCTATATCAAACACCCCTACTGCAGGATATATTAATTAAAGCACATGTTCACTAAAAAATTATTTTCCCCCTTTTCGCAAACTGAGTCAACTGGCCAAGACCTGTCGAATATCTGAAGTTATAGTCTTTAATAGGTACAAGGTAAATAACATCAAATTGAGACTTCTATTAAATTATGACTCAACTTCACTGTAATAAGCTCTGACAAGAGAGATTACTTGAAACGTCAGTTTGTGAATTGACTAAACAGGTTTTGTTTACATTAAATGCACATTATTTTTTATTATAATAATAATAATTATTATTTTAATAGTAGTAGTATTCATAGCAGTAGTGGTATTAACCAACAGTATTATTAACACTAATAGTAACATTATGATTATGCTTATTACTACATCATTACACAGGTCAACAAAAAAAAAATTCTGTAATCATCTGAAACCACAACACACTTTTCTAAACCATTTTGTCATGCTGATTTCAGATCTGCTTTTAGTTTTTTTCAGTCACATCAATCTAATATTAGATTTGCAATACACTTGCATGCAGTTTTTATTAAACTGCAGGCACCGATCAAGTAACTGTTTCAATATTTTCAGTGCAAAGTCAGACAAGCGCACACTGTGGCATAGATAGAATGATCAGTGTCAGTCACTGACCACTATTTCTTCAAAAACGCTTAGTATATGATTATAATATGCTAATTATACCACTATCATGCAATATATAACTAGCTTCATCACAAAAACTGTACCTGCGGGAAAAACTAAGCACAGATTTGAAATCAGCATGAAAAACACTACAAAAGCCACACAAACTTATCTCTGATGATTTTGACCTGTTTTATTATACCATTATACCAGTTATTATTAGTAGTAGTGATATTCCAACAGTATTATTCCAATATTGTTATTGTTGTTATGATTATTGTCATTATAGCAACAGTATTATGATTATTCTTAGTAGTAACATCTTACCCTGGGGGGCATCTACCCACAAGTTACTCTGTTTATTCACTTCAGTTATATATACCACAGTCTTGAGCCACCCCGCAATTCCTCACATTTTGCTTTGAATCACCTAGTTAAGTGAAAGAAATGGGAACAATGTTTTACTCGGACAGGCTGTAAAGTGCCAAAAGATACAAGGAGCCTAGATAAAGGAGTTCCAACCACTCAGCATTCAGCAGCACCAGTATACTGATCACTGCCTGATCATCTGGAATCATCTGCTCCTGTTTCTTCACTGGTTCAGGCCTTAAATTAGATAACTTTGTTCTGCTTGAATGATTCATATGTAGGTCACTGTGTGGCTTAACAAACAAAAAACATTCCTCTGAAACTGGTGAAGTTCGGGGACTGGATCGAAAATGAGTTTTTAAAGTCCTTCAGGAAGCCTGGAGAACTGCTCAACGAGGCCACATTAAAATACTAGAAAGTCTGGATCTTTAGAAGCAAAATTTGAAGAAATGAGGACGACGCTGAAGTTAGCTCCTTATTCGAAATTTCCTTCCACCTTAAATACTGCTCTCCAGGCTGCAATATCGCTATTTCGCCTATAAGGGGGAAACTTTAACGAGGTTTACATTCAGAATTACGTTGCCTTTTTATATGGACTGTTTCAGAAATGCATGTAGAGAAACAAAAACGTTTTTAATCTTTACATGGCAATGATCTCTTTCCACTCAAAATCTTAAACTATTCTGCAAATTTAAATCCTAGCAACCTGGTTCATAAAGACATGAATAGCAATTTCCAAGCAGGAAAATGCCTTAAATGCTTTGGTCCACCGAAAACTCTTTTGTTCAAGGTAAAATAGAATGTGCAGAACTAGTGTCACTTGTTTGGACCAAAAGATTAATCAATGTTAAATTCACATGGGAACTTAAGAGTGAAGAATGTTTTGCTCCAAACAAGTAACAAGTGACACTAGTTCTACACATCAGCCATGAAATGAGGGGTGGTTCAAGACTTCTGCACTGAACTGTGTATTCCATGATCTGGGCATGTGGCTCCAGGGCAAAATAAAAACAACAACCAACAAAAGACACCAGACTTATCCTGGTATGTGTGTGATCTGTGTGGAAACTAGGTAGAAGTCAAACCCCAGCTAGAAGTTAAACTCCTGTCTGTGTGTGATCCGTGCTGAACTACACACCTCCGATCTGCTCTCTTCTTCTTCATGTTTTTTCTCTCTACTCGCTTCGATCTGAGGTCACTTCAGCTCCTTCTCCAGCTTTCTCTCTTTTCTCCCTCAGAAACTCAGTCCTCGTTCCTGCACAAAAACTCACATCTATCCGCTATAACACTTTTACCCACCAACACATGTCCCACATGCTACTAGGCAACACGCAATCCACTTCTCCTTCCCACGAAAGCCAAACTGCTGAAACATTACGTTCCTACCTTCAAGCTAAGGCTACATTTGCGCTACAGTTTTTCATTCCACCTTAAATGCACCATTTACTCGCTGGCAAATTTAAGGTGGAATGCAAAGTCGAATAAGGAGCCAAATTCATCTTTTTTGAAAATGTAGCTTTTGACTATTTATAAATTTTGACTATTTATAAACTCAACGTCTCGGTGGGAAAATACAGAAATTATTTTAAAGATTTTTGTAGAAACAGTAGCATCTTAACCACGTCTGACAGCAGCTTTGGCAGGCCGGACTGTTTATCGTGAGCACCAGAGAACAGGGCTGGTGCATCATTTCCTCCTGCAGTCTGATGGAAGAGGCTAGTCCATTATAAAGTGGAATTTGTTACGTTTAAAGAACGAAAAGCTGATAAAAGTACGTATCAGTTTAATATTTATTTGATAACACATGAATTTATGCTCTTGACCGAGTCGTACAGGTGTTTACGTTTGTAAATAACTTTTGTTTTTTGACAGTTAATTAGGCCAGAGCTAATCTATAGACTGTTTCCTTAGTTTTTCATACCCGTTTTATAAACATTGTTTTTAGGTGCACTTATGGATTCTTTCTCTCATTCATTAATATTATTTTCTCACACATAACATACTAAATTAACCAGTTTAATGCTGAGGAGACTGAACAGGTCAGTATTGATATCACAGCTACTGAATAACGTATTTATTATAACTCCCTTTTATGTCTAAAATCTGCAGTCTATAAAGTCTCTAAAGACCCTGTAGTGGAGCCCCTGTCACATTACGCATGGGCCAAGCACAGAGAGAGCTGGGTGGGGTCCTCTGATTGATGTACATGGGTTTGGTTCCTGTGTTCTTCCAGAGAGAACAAGTGAACAAACCTCTCAGAAAACTAAATGAGAGATGTATAAATCAGAATCAGAAGAATTGATCCCAGAAGAAATATCTTAGGTTTCGACTGCACAGTCACACAGAAACTTGATAAAAACGAAATAAAATATAATGCCTCAATAGGAAAACACACTGTACTACTGTATATACTCAACTGCTGGATATAAATACTATAGATAAGTAACATACAGTTATGTGAATTAATACAACACAGATTTTAGTTTATTACATTATGGCATGTGGTAGAGATCAGTAGTATATAAGTAATATTGACATCAGTAGTGATATTGCACATGTAAGACTATTGCACACAAGACATTGCACATCATGATAATGTTTTATCACCTGATAAGACAAGTGATGGGGTGGTGGTGGCCTAGTGGTAGGGTACTTGCCTCTGGACCAAGAGGTCTTGGGTTCGAATCCTACCTTCAGCACCACCACTGGTTTCCTGAGCAAGACCCCAAGTTGCTCCAGGGAGACTGTCGTGTAGGTAGGGAATGGAAGTCGCTTTGGATAAAAGCATCTGATAAATGCCGTAAATGTAAATAAGAACATTGCACAATATTACACATGGTAGACTGTTGCACATCATAGTAAAATAATGCCCATAGTCTTACACGTGATAATTTTTAAACCAAGTAAGAAATTGCACAACATGGTAGCAACAGGCTAATGCACAGATCATTGTGTGGATGTGTGACAGTGAGAGGAATTGTGGAGTTTGATGAGTCTCATAAATGGATTTGTTAACTTCCATGTCGGTGGGAAGGAAGGATTTCCTATGTTCCTGTATCAGTCTAGTCTGGTTCACTTTTAGGGAGTGTGTGGAGTGAGATGAAGATTGGCGAAGCAGATCAGTGCAGAATGGCTGAGCAGCTCCCAGAGGATGCAGTAGGTCGACAGGTGTCTTGTGAAGGAGAACGTGGGACTGTGAGATATGTCGGAATGGTTCCGCCTACAACAGGTGGGCCTAATGTCCAACCTTCCATGTCATTTCATCATTCAGATGCTTCTTCTTCCAGCTCAAGATCATGTTTTCTTTACAGGTTTGTGGCTTGGTGTGGAGTGGGACAACCCTGAAAGAGGCAAGCATGATGGAAACCATGAAGGAGTCTGCTACTTTACATGCAGGTAATTAGGGCTGCACAAAATATCGCCAGCTAATTGGTTTTGCAGTATCAGTCTCTGCAATACTGACATCACAAAAGGCTGCGATATGCAAATTAGTCTCTAAGCAGTCACAGTGTTTACTGGGTGTTCTGATGAATCAAGGTCTTCATGTAATCCAACAAAAGTGTAATTTTTATCGTTTAAAGGTGTTGGAGAATTTCTGCATGAATGGGCAGGGCTAAACTGTTGTAGCCAGAATTAGGAGATATGATGTGTTGGTTTTGTGACATCACAGAAGTTATGTTGCCCATATCGTGCGCCCTTCCGAATAATAGTCATGGAGATTCAAGTGCTTCGGATTTGTATGTCCTTTCACACAAATCGTGGTGCGTGAGGCAGAATGGTAGTCTTCTAGAGTGACCACTTTGCTCACCATAACAGTTTATAATGTAAACATACCACATTGAATCCATGAACTGTGGCTCAAGGACGTGTCTTTCTCTCAAGGCATCCAACAGGTGGGTCCTTTGTCCGACCCAAAAAAGCCAGTTTTGGTGTGGACTACCTGATGGCTGTAAGACAGCGCTATGAGTTGGATCTGGACCAAGCCATTGGAGAAGAGGTGAAAATCTCCACCAAGACCGTGAAGATGGTTGGCTTTGAGTCAATCATGAAAAAACAGAGGTCAGTTCATCAGGCATTTATTTTCTCAGAGTCTCAGAGTGTTTATCCAGGAGCTGATCGTTTTGTCAATCAATCCATTCTGGTCTCAGTGATTCAAATAATTCATTACTGTTCTCCTGTTTTTTCAGGATGGAGAATCTAACAGAGATTGCTCTCATAAATTGTGAAGTTTCCGGTCCAGGCCCTGAAAATGAAATCAAGAAAAACACCCCCAGTATCCTTTTGAGGAAGAAGTACTATAGAGGTAATAATTTTTTTAGGGAAGACCATTGCCAAAAAAAGAGCATTTTCTTATCTGTTTCTGGCAGCAGTATGTGAAAATGTTATTTAAGGATGTTTTGACTTTTGAGTATGTTTCTTCGAGATTAAAATAATTACTTATTTTCTGTGAAATAATTAACATACCATCTTTTGAGGTACTAGGTCACATACTGCTTCCAGAAACATTTTTCTCTTCTACCCAGTGGTCCATAGGTTTTGCATTCAGCTACATGAAGTTTTCAGGATGATTGTCGAGTGCTCCTTTAACAGCTTTTAAAGATGTAGTTTCTTTGGATCTCACTGGGAATCTCCTGAGCTCCTGGGAGGTTGTGTCTGCGATTACAGAACAGCTAGATGAACTTCAGGTGCTTTTCCTCAGGTAAGCGTCGAGCCATCGGTCCATTTATTCAGATTTAGTTTTGATTAATCGCTTGTTTATTCAGTTTGTCAGCTCTGTGCTGTTGTTTTTTAATGTCAATCCTTATCAGGCAGTATCCAATGATCAAGTTTTCTAAATAAACACTCAAAACAGGTTAAAAATAGCATTACAGGTATTTTAAATGTGTTAATCATTTATGTGTGTGTCCAGTTAAGGACAACATGCGTCTCTTATATTTTGTGTATTTGGCGTATTTAGTACAAAGCATTTCTTTTCGGGGACAGTTTGTCATTGACTTTGTACTATATTTTATATTGTTCTTGTCTTTGTCTCTGTGTAACTGTGCAGTTGTAGCATGAGCAACTTCCTTCAGGTTCAGTAAAGTTTTCTGATTCTGATTTTGTGCTACTGCAAAAACAACCATTTGTCTTCTTGAACACAGACATTGTGTTCATATTTTTTAACTCAAAGGTGTGTTTTGTTTATGATTTATAGTCATAATCGCCTGAGTATTGCTGCAAGCCCTTCCAGCCTCAGCCATGCCTTCTCCAATCTAAGGGTTTTGACACTCAACAGCTGTGCCATCACCTGGTCTCAGGTAAGGAATGATACATGTATTGCTGTTGCTCAGTCCATCATCTTAATAAGCTGACAAAGGTGTGAACAGTCTGCTACAACAAGGCTGTGTTCGCATTGTAATCTATTTTGCTTAGTTCAGATTTTTTGCTTAGGCTTGATCTTTTTTTTTGCCTTGTTTACATTTGTGTATGTGACCCATATCTGTCTATAGTGTGAATTAACCTGCACCCTGAAAGGGCATTCGTGCACACATATCCTTTTCAGTATCACATGAATGATCCATTTGTATTGTGAAGGACAATAACAAATAAACAATTTAGCCTTTAGCACGAAGATCACAGCTGCAGTTTGTCATGATTTTGGGAGAAGGTGAATTAAGGCCACTTGCTTTAAGGCTTACTGGCAGAAACTTAAAAGTTGCTTCTGCTACTTAATTAATGGACATTAATCAGATTTGTATTTGATCTTATATTTGTATTGAAGATTTTATACACGGCCAGTCAAACTGATTTTTGTGCACTTTTTTTTGGTCTTGCGCCATTTCCAGCCTGGAAATATGAGTATGGTCTATGTATTGTTTTGCTGATGTATTGTGATTGTCGTTTTTGGCAGGTGCTCCATTGCGCTCCTATGTGGCCACACATAGAGGAGCTTTGTCTTAATAATAATAACATCTCTGAACTGCAGAGGTGAGGCACTGCTGTAAACACTGTACCTGCTAGTTAGCCTTACAGTCAGTTTATCCAGAATCAAATGTCATAACTTTTTTGTGTTTTGCTCTTTAGGCCAGTGGATGTGCTTCAGGGTTTGAAGATACTGGACTTGTCCAAAAATAGTTTATTTCAGGAGAGCATCCTACAACTGTCAGAGCTCTCCAGGTTGGAGAAAATAATGTGTTGTTTCAGCAAGTTGTAGAATGTCAATTATTTCCTGGTAATTATAACATTGTCTCTGTTTGAAAGCACAGATTGGAGATGCTGAACCTCTCCAGTACAAAACTGTCCTCCATTCGTTTCACTGATGCCATACAAGGTAATGGGATTGAGCAAGTGTTGAATTAATGAACAGACATTTTTCAAGAAAGAAGGCACCAAATTGTACATTCCAGGCCAAAATCACTGATTAGTTTTTCATGTTTGTAACTGTATAGCTGTGCTGATACAGATTTTTTTTACCTTTAAAATACAATTGAATAAAGTCTTTAAATTTGTGAAGGCACCAAAACATCAGCTTTCCCTGCACTGAAGATCCTTTTGTTAGAAGACAATCAGATTGCTGAGGTAAGAGCTTGCAGAAGAGAATTAAAATGTGAAACCTTACTGCAGAATTGTCCAACACCTAGTGGTCTAAAATTAATGTTGTGTGCCTTCCTTCCCTCCATCTCACCCCTTTCTTTCTTTCTTTTTCTCTCTTTTTCTTTCTCTCTCTCCTGTCTCTCTTCTTTCTTTCTTTTCTGTTTTCTTTCTTTTGCTCTTACTTTCTTTCATTTTTTTTCTTTCTTGTTTTTTCTTTCTCTCCTTCTCTTTTTTTTCTCTTTTTGGTCTCTCTCTCTCTCTCCTCTCTCCCTCTCTCTCTCTCAGTGGGGTGTGATTCATGAGCTGGAGAAGCTGAGGGCCCTGGTTCAGTTGTCCTGTAAGACGAATCCCCTGATGGATTTGGAGAAGAACCGTGACACGACCCATCAGCTCCTCATTGCTTGTATCAGCAACCTGCAGATTCTCAACAAGTGTCAGGTGTGTGTAAACATACAGGGCCACGGGTGCTTCCAAAGGCTCTGTGAACCTTATTCGGATATGTGTATTATTTCTCTGTCGACTGTAGAGATGGCACAATACTACTTTATCTACTTTTCTGATACCAATATTGAAACCTTAAGTATTGGCTGAAGCTACTAAGGCTTTACCTGAGCTCATGTTTACTTAAAGCTACAGAACGTAGTAAAGGATGTACAGCAGCATTTCTCTAACCATTTAGAAGGCTGATATGAATTGTCCCACACAGCTTTAACAAAACTAGATTCCTCTTCGGTCTCTCTGTGTTTACATATGAGAAACTTACTGACAGCTAAACAAAAAACAGCAAGCATAACTCAGCATAACTCATCTGTCTGCTTGCCATATGGGTTTTAATAATTAGGACCAGGCCCAGACAGGTCTGATAAACTATCATTTCTATTTTGTTGTTATATTTATCTCAGTTTTTTCGTTCAAGCTTTGCTGGATGTTTAATATTAAACTCAACATTAGTGTCCTACAAACATTAACATTTTACACTAGACTAGATAGTAGTAGACTAGATCTGTTGTAGTAAATTCATTCAAGTTGTGAATTCATTGCTTTTTTTTTAATATATCTGATTCAGTATTTTCTGCTGATATCAGCCTGATACCAATTCCTGGTATTAGATTGTAATTCATTTCAATTGTTAAGAGAGTTCAGAGCAGCATCTGAGGCTGAATAGGGCATTGTAATAGAAAGCATTCCGACAAATACAGATTTGTCGCGGACCACATAATCCATACTCCATCCATAATGGATCATTTGTAATAGTCATATCAGTCCCTGGACCTAAACACCATACACCCAACACTGAAAACCCCAAAGTGAGGATCAAGAACTCAAGACAAAGCATTTGTTAAATAATAAAGTGGCTTTTTTCAGCATGTTTTGTTCACTTTATGTTCCTGTGAATTTGAATGGCACTGTAAATACTTGTACTTATTATAAGTATAGGTATATATACTGTAGATATTTATTATTCAGTTATTAATCTCAGATTTTATTATTCCGTAACAGATGTGAGTTGTATGGAGAAGCAGATATGTAAGTTTTGTAGTTGAAAAGTGGGTCACATTCTTAAAGGGGTTATATTACTTTAGTTGCTCTGTTTCAGATTCTGCAGGAGGAGAGGAGAGGTGCAGAGCTGGATTACTGCAAGAAGTTTGGACGAGCATGGCTGCAGGCTGGAGGCCACAGTGACCCAGCGAAGAATCACCCCAGTGCAGAGTTCCTCGAGCAGCACCCCCGCTACCTTACCCTCATTCAGAGTGAGTCTCAGAATTGCAGAATACCTGTTTTCTCTACCAACTCTGACCCAGGTACAGCTTTATGTAACGGATAGGTGTCAATTCAGTTTTTTTCAGTCACATCAACTTTTTGAATTATGAGTAATATTAGATTTGCAGTAGACTTGCATGCAGTTTTTATTAAAGGGCATCAATCAAGTAACTGTTTCAGTATTTTCAGTGTGAAGTCAGATAGGTGCACACTGTGGCATAGATATAATGATCAGTGTCAGTCAGCGACCACTGTTT
>JBBJLS010072505.1:0-10340 GCA_037577275.1 Bryconaethiops microstoma
AGTGTGCAGTGATAATAGAGATCAGTAAGACAGTGTGCAGTGATAGTAGAGATCAGTCAGACAGTGTGCAGTGATAGTAGAGATCAGTAAGACAGTGTGGAGTGATAGTAGAGATCAGTCAGACAGTGTGCAGTGATAGTAGAGATCAGTCAGACAGTGTGGAGTGATAGTAGAGATCAGTCAGTCCGTGTGCAGTGTTAGTAGAGATCAGTCAGACAGTGTGCAGTGATAGTAGAGATCAGTCAGACAGTGTGCAGTGATAGTAGAGATCAGTCAGACAGTGTGGAGTGATAGAGATCAGTCAGACAGTGTGCAGTGATAATAGAGATCAGTAAGACAGTGTGCAGTGATAGTAGAGATCAGTCAGACAGTGTGCAGTGATAGAGATGAGATCAGTAACCTTTCCACCTGACCCATCCACAGGTCTACTCACCACCTTACTAGCTAAATAAAATAAACCATCGTACTTTTTTATGATACAGCAACGTCAAACCGAGCATTAAGATGATCTGATGTGACAAATCGGTTTTCTGTCACACAGAGAGGAACACCGTGACCTGCTGAGGTCTGACCTTTCAGGACAGAGTCCATGTTAGAAGTAGCAGCCTGCTAGCAGGTAGCACTCAGAATAAAAGACCAGACACAACAAGCAGCAAGCTTCTGTTTTGTTAAGATCGCGGAGAATATAGAAAAGGGGTGTCCGAAGATTAAAAGAAGGAGGAAGAACAGTCATAATCCAATAAGGGCACTCTTTCTCTCCAGTCTCTTTCTACATTAAGCTAACTGGCTAGTTAGCTTGCTAGCACTCAAGATAAAGGACAGCAGAACACAAGCAGCGTTCTGTTTAGACCAACAGGGACACGTAAGGAGGGAGTGAGGACATTAACAGAAGGAGGAGGGACAGACACAGTACAGCTCTGTCTCTCCGTTCTCCTTCTACAGGAAGCTACCCAGCTAGCCGGCCAGCCTCCAGCAGACAGCACGCTAGCAGCAGGAAAACAGGTCCGTGTTTCTGAGATCTGTGAACACAGCGGCGCTGCCCGTACCTGCACCAGAACCTTGATGTACATGAGGGGGTGGGAGAGGACGGTCAGCCCGGAGCCCAGCAGGATCTGTCCACACGTGTCCGCCATTATCCCTCCTGTCCGAGGGAGGAGGTGCCCGCGATCACGTGATAACGGATTGTGGGCGGGCGATTCAGATCACGTCTGTCATGTGTTTTCAAAATTCCTCCAGAAGGCGGCGCCATAGCACAGCTGTATAATGGCACACTAAATACAGTAAACCCCGACACTCGCGGGGGTTACGTTCCAAGAGCACCTGCGGATAGTGAAAAACCGCGAAAGCCTAAAATGCCTATTTATATTGTGTAAACCCTAAATATGCCCCCAAATATGCTCCCAAAATACTTTTTCATTTTAAACGCAGCTTAATACATTACCCTTAAAGAAAATGTAAAGGTAAATCCGTATCTGTAGCCAAGCCAAATTTATTTATAAACACTTTAACAACAGCAACCACTGACCAAAGTACTGAACATACAGAATACATTAAAAACTAAAAGTAATATAAAAATCATGATAAAAGTAATAGTAAAAAATAAATAAATAGATAAATTGCATTTTAAAATGAACTCTAAAATAGACAGGCAGCCAGTGCAGTGAGGATAACACGGGAGTAATGTGCTCTTTCTTCCGTGTGCCAGTTAAAAGGCGTGCGGCGGCATTTTGCACCAGCTGAAGACTAGACAGGGAGAACTGGCTAACACCAACATACAAAGAATTACAGTAGTCCAACCAAGTTGTAATAAAGGCATGGATCACCGGTTTTCTGTGCTATTTTGTGTTGGACACTGGTTTATCTGCGCCATCTTGTGTTGGACACTGGTTTATCTGTGCTATCTTGCATTGGACACTGGTTTATCTGTGTTATCTTGCATTGGACACTGGTTTATCTGTGCTATCTTGCATTGGACACTGGTTTATCTGTGAATTCTTGTTGGAAACTGGTTAATATGTGCGATCTTGTGTCACACTTGTGTCACACTTGTGTTGGACACTTGTTTATCTGTGCTGTCTTGCGTTAGACATTTGTTTATCTGTGCTGTCTTGTGTTGGATACTGGTTCATCTGTGTTATCTTGTGTTGGACATTGGTTTGTCTGTGCTGTCTTGTGTTGGACACAGACTGTGTATAACGGTTAGCTGTCCTGCAAGGCGCGTTACCGAGTCAAACGTGTATTTTATAGCTGCTACATGGTCCAAAGGTTGAGGCTTTCCTACAGTGGTTGCAGGATGTGCTAGTTTAATCTTTCAAAGTGGACATTTCATGTAGCCTACAATCCACTGAGGGAACAACAGTTTTGCTACTGATGTTTTAACTCTCAGTGAAGCGCCTCGTCCCACGTGGAAATTGGAGAGGGAAACATACTTGACGATGATATTCCATAACTAAGTGTTAGATAAAACACAGTTGATATTTTACGTTTAATCAGGGTACATTTTACACATATAACACTTTAATCTATAAAAATATTTTTTAAATATTCAATAAAGTTACTTGACACGTTTGAGCTGAGAGAAATGGGAACTGGTCGTTCACACACACACACACACACACAGATACATGCACATACACACACACATACACACACTCTCTCTCACACACAAACACACATGCACACACACACTCAGACACACACTCAGACACACACACACACACACACACACACACACACACACACACACAGTCTCATTTTTTTCCATATGAAGGATATTTGGGACTTTTGTCTCCCTCCTGTGGTTGAAACCTGTAACTGCATGTGGATTGTATTGAACTTTCACGCGTTTGTATATTCTCTCTTATAAATGCCGTAAATGTAAATGTATGTACACACACAGGAACACACACTTTCACTCGCGCACACACACTTACACTCGTAACATATTGAGAGAGAGAAACGGTAGAGTCTCCTCTGTAACGTATTAAGAGAGAAACGGTCGAGTCTCCTCTGTAACGTATTGAGAGAGGGAGAAACGGTCGAGTCTCCTCTGTAACGAATTGAGAGAGGGAGAAACGGTAGAGTCTCCTCTGTAAAGTATTGAGAGAGAAAGAAACGGTCGAGTCTCATCTGTAAAGAATTGAGAGAGGGAGAAACGGTCGAGTCTCGTCTGTAAAGAATTGAGAGAGGGAGAAACGGTCGAGTCTCATCTGTAAAGAATTGAGAGAGGGAGAAACGGTCGAGTCTCCTCTGTAAAGAGTTGAGAGAGGGAGAAACGGTCGAGTCTCCTCTGTAAAGTGTTGAGAGAGGGAGAAACGGTCGAGTCTCCTCTGTAACGTACTGAGAGAGAGAGAAACGGTCGAGTCTCCACTGTAAGGTATTAAGAGAGAGAGAAACGGTCGAGTCTCCTCTGTAAAGTGTTGAGAGAGAAAGAAACGGTCGAGTCTCCCCTGTAACGTATTGAGAGAGGGAGAAGCTGTCGAGTATCCTCTGTAACGTATTAAGAAAGGAAGAAGCGGTCGAGCCTCCTCTGTAAATTATGGAGAGAGCGAGAAACAGTCGACAAGGGGTGGAGCGGAGCACTCAGACACACAAACGCCCACTCACACACTTACACAAACTCTCTCTCACACACACGCACACGAACACAAACACTGACACACACACACACACACACTCACACACACTCTCTCTCTCACACACACACAGACACACTCATAGCATATTAAGAGAGAGAGAAACGGTCGAGTCTCCTCTGTAACGCATTGAGAGAGAGAGAAATGGTCGAGTCTCCTCTGTAACGCATTGAGAGAGGGAAACGGTCGAGTCTCCTCTGTAACGCATTGAGAGAGAGAGAAACGGTCGAGTCTCCTCTGTAACGTATGGCGAGAGCGAGAAAAGGTCGAGTCTCCTCTGTAACATATGGAGAGAGAGAGAAACAGTCGAAAAGGGGTGGAGCGGAGCACTCATACACACAAACTCCCACTCAAACACACACACACACTGTCTCTCACACACACACACACACACACGCACTTTCACACACACATGTACACACCAACGCACACACACAATCACACACACACACACACACACTCACAGACACACACACGCTCGCACACACACTCTCACAAACACTCACAAACACACACACTCTCTCTGTATTGGCTATCACAAAGCCTTCTGAGTTTACGTGTGTTTCCACTAGATGGCGCTTGTGCGCTTTGAAACTCGATTATTTGGGTGACTCTTTATTGGTTTAATTTGTATAATTTTATATTTAGATTATTTTATAATGTGTTTTCTACATACAATTGTTGTTTACTCAATTCAGACTGATTCATTCCAAGAGGTTTTGGTTATGTGTGTTATTTTATTCCCAAGTGCCTTTGCTTGGCACTTCCTCTTTGCTCGTCATCTGATGGAAGGAGATGTAAGGATGCTATCCTTGAAAGGTTTGAGGTGCCTTTCTATTTAATCATAAGCCATCCGATCAAGAAATTTGAAGATATATCCCCCTCTCTTAGTTCATGAGCAGGCAAAAGTGGTATGTGGATGTATTTTTTGTTCATTTACAAGTTTAAAATCATATTCATGTTTTCCGTCTAAATGAATGTGTGACTGATGTTTGTTATATACATGTCCTATTTATTTAGTTCTACGGTGTTGGTGTAGGTCTCTGCGTCAATGAGTGCATTAAACATCAGTAAGAGGAACCTCAGCCTTCACGCTGTGACTAAGGGCGGCATACTCAGCATTTCTGTTAACCTGATTTGTCGTATCTTTGGCAGGAAGAAAGCTGAACATTGGCTTCACCACCAGGTCTAAGCTCAACAAGTTACTGAAGGGTGGAGACATCACACCACAGCAGGTGGAGAAATTCCATGAGGTTGCTTTGGCATTTCTGATCAGCGCTGTGGACTACGCTTTGAAGAAGCTGCCCATTCAGGAGCCACTGCTCAAGCGTGCCAAATTTGTAGATGTCTGACAGAGATCTGAATGTAGATGCCCTTTAATTTGTTGAGAGCTTAGGATCTTTCAGTAATTACTACTTCTTATTTTATCTAAAATATCTTGAATTTTATGAAAAGGTAGCCTGGTAATAAACCAGCCATTCGGTTGTGAAAAACGATTGTTTGCTGGAGATGCTGAAGTTTAAAAAGATTTGATCAGCCCTTGACTGATGGCATTCTAGCTCAGTGTTCACTCCTCCCTCTGTTTGCTGATTGGTGCAGTAAAAATGTTACCAGAGACAACGAGCTCAATGGAATCAAATCCAGACCACCACTGTAGCGAGATGGTAATTGAGCAGAAGTGTGTAGGAAGGGATGGCCAGGCTAATGAAAATATCATTTCACTTCATAGAGCATGAGCTGTCCCTAAGTGGCTTGTATGTGTTTACTGAGGAGCATGATCTACTGGCAGAGGAGTTTCTGGAGTACCAGACAATGCCGTTGCCACCAGTGATGCACCCAGAGGAATTTTACATCGAAAGCATATGGGCTGAAATGGCAACCCGGAAAGATGAAGTAAAGATTATTTTTGTACACCAAGAACACAGTAGAACCTCGAGCATGATTGATGCGAATACATATGGAGCATCATGATAGATGCATATTATTTTATCAGAGGTTTGTCTGTGCATCAACCTATAGTCATTTCTCAAAAGAGATAAAAGAAAACATCACATGAGTGCATATTTCCATTGTGTTCTTGGGTCATTTGGCACAGGTGACAGGAGTAAAGCAATTTCAGAGGCTTGCTGCAATTTCAAAGCTGGTCCTCGTCCTCCCACAGTCCAGTGCAGATGCAGAGAGGGTGTTTTTTGTGGTGGGCCTCAAAAAAACAAAGACAAGAAACTGCTTGGCCCTAGATGGTACCCTCTCCTCCATCAAGACTGTAAAGATGGCTGACTTGGAGCCCTGCATGAAGTGGGAGCCCTCGTCCACGATCATCAAGGCCTCCAAGAACGCCACAGGCCTGTACAATCAATCGCACAAAACCTAGAACTTAAGAACTCCTCTAGCTTTTTGTGGACATACTGTTCAAACGCTGTTCTAATGCACTTTCTTGATTCGGCACAATCTGTTTTACTGTTTAAGCACTTTTTTTGGTCATTTGTTTGCTGTTTATGTGAATGTTCTGCTAACTTCTTCTGTTCTGTTCTGTTGTGTGAAAATGCCTTGAATGAAGAACGGATGTCTCTGCCAGACTAATCTTGTGTAATTTTTGACAATTTAATGCAGTTATTCAAAACATCAATCAAGGAGGACTGTATGCTATAGGCACATATGCAGTCATGTATAGTAAGATGTGTAGTGTCCCCCTGGACCCCCAACCGCCACCCCCCCCCCCTTTCCTCCCCTAACACTGTACCTGTACCACCTTTCTAAAGCCCTCACTGACTAAACTACTATGAAGCTTACGGTGTGTTTATGTGTTTATGAAGAAACTTAGGATTTAAGTGTAAAAGTGTGGGTGTGGGATAACAGCTGTGTGTGTAGTAAAAACTGTCCTGACGGGAAGGATGGATAAATGGCCAGTAGTCATATTCATGGACACTTCCTTTATTTTTTTTTACTCAAAAGGTTATGCATTAAAAGCTTTCATGCTCTTTTAAAAATCCAAGCAAGTGTAAGGAAGTGTAGTGATTTGATTCTGCACAGGCTATCTGAATATTTTACTGCGATAAATGTCAAATGCTGCCAACTGTTAGTTAATTTCTTTTATTCTGAAGAGTCTATTTACATCTCCCTCCAGAATAGAAAGAGGAGTGGTGTTGGGGGCAACGGTCTTCTGAGGTGAAGGGCAACAATGAATTGGGGAGGGAGTCCAGGTCATTCATAATCTTTTAAAGTCTCAAACTTTTAGTTTGTTCTGCTGGACATCTAAGTTTCCAAACCCAATATGAACACAGTTCTTTGTCAAACAAAGCAAAAAATGAAAAAAAAAAAAGAATGCAAAATCATGCAGATTCCCACTTACTTTAAAGGAACTGCAATTTCATGTTTTACATGTGACGGCACTAAAAGTCTTTGCTCAAATATTGTAATTTATTAGTGTAATTCTATGACCATTGTCGTACATCATAACTTTTACATGCATTTTTGAGTTTCATTCTTTTTCTAATCGTCGTCTAAATCCTGAAGATTAAAATGGTAAAATACAGGATTAAGCTTCCAGTGCAAACATGATCAGGTCATAAAGGAAGAAAACAACACTTACAAACATGGGCGCCAGGACCATTATAGCAGTCACCCCCAACCCCTTCCCACTAAAACAGCCGAGACGTAGAGCCCTGCATCTCACCCACATTACAAATGCCCATGGCCTCAAAATACGACGTTTCGAGTTTACATCGCTCACCTCCTCTTCCACTGGACTTACACCATTAGGCTCGTACTTACGGACTACGTGGGTGAACTAGTTTGGTTGCACGCGGTGGAAGAATACGCAGTAACGCGGCATACAGTTGACGGAGTTTTCCTTTTCCTTTTCCTCTTGCTTATTTGTTTTTTTAATGATTTTCCAACTGTGTTAGAATCATTAAGTGATTTAAGATGGGATGTGTTTCGACTAACACCCAATTTTGTGTTACCTCTCTGTCCAAGGAACGGATCTGTGTCGTAACTCGAGGACCCCCTGTAGTTGTTTAACAAAAATGTCAAGAATTTTGCGTATTCTACATATTCTTACGCCGCACAGAGCTAAACAAATTATAGGAGTGAGCTTCTCAAACTCGAAATGTCGTATGTCGAGACTGTTGTAACCCGAGGACCCCCTGTATTGTGTGCACCCCCTTATTTGTGCTTGACACACAGACTAGTGTAGTGAAACAGCTCCATATAGAGAACTTTGTGTGTGTGTGTGTGTGTGTGTGTGTGTGTGAGAGAGAAACTGGGTAAGGGGTGGCAGGAGAAACATTCATATCACATTATCTGCTTCTTTTTTCTGTACGACTATCCAATGACTATCCAATTTCCAAAACCTTTCTGATGTTTGGAGCAGCTGGTGGCCTGGTGGCCAGTTGCCCCTGTGACTGGAAGGCTGTGGGTTTGAATCCCAGCACTGCTAGTGGCACCACTGAGGTTCCCTTGAGCAAGGTAAGAGATAAGATAATTTCCTCCGGGATAAATAAAGTTTTCTGATTCTGATTCTGAAGATAAACCTTTATTAGTCCCACAAGTGGGAAATTTGCTTTGTCACGGCAGAAAGTGGACAGAACAAAGGTAAGAGCGGCAAAAATGTAAAAAACAACAGAACAGAATTAAATACTATACCAACAGTACAGAATTTGTATTGTAAAATATAGTCATATATGTATATTTAAAGTTTTTGTAAACTATATGTAAACTATATGTAGACTTAGGCAAATATGTATGTATGTATGTACACAATGAGTATATATATATATATATATACACATATATATC
This sequence comes from Bryconaethiops microstoma, assembly GCA_037577275.1. Classification (NCBI taxonomy): domain Eukaryota; kingdom Metazoa; phylum Chordata; class Actinopteri; order Characiformes; family Alestidae; genus Bryconaethiops; species Bryconaethiops microstoma. The sequence goes on from JBBJLS010072505.1 coordinate 8,433, forward strand.
CACTCGGTATATATATATATAAGTAAATATAAGAACACAGTAGATACACACACACATACACACACACCCACAGGTACACAATGGAGTGACAGGCATTGACAATAACAGCAGAAATGCACCAGAAAAATTGCATATTTCAAATTGCACATTTTGCCCAGCAGTTCCACCCAAAAAATTGCATGTGTTGCATCAGAAAAATTGCACTCAAGTAATATTGCACATAAGAGAAACTTCCATGGTGTGTTGGATGTGTGTGTTTGTTTGTTTGTGTGTGTGCGGTCATCTGCAAGGTCTTTGTTGTACAGTCTGACAGCGGTTGGAAGGAAAGACTTGCGGAATCTCTCCGTCCCACATCTTAGGTGCCTCAGCCTGCCACTGAAGGAGCTGCTCAGTGCTGTCAGAGACTCCTGCATGGGGTGGGAGATGTTCTCCAACAGTGATGACAGTTTAAGCACAATTCTCCTGTCACTCACCACCTCCACTGGGTCCAGAGAGCATCCTAGAACAGAGCCGGTCCGCCGGATCAGCCTGTTCAGTCTCTTTCTGTCCCCAGTAGAGATGCTGCTGCCCCAGCAGACCACACCGTAAAAGATGGCTGAGGCCACCACAGAGTCATAAAAGGTCCTCAAGAGTGGCCCTTCACTCCAAAAGACCTGAGCCTCCGCAGCAGGTACAGCCTGCTCTGCCCTTTCTTGTAGAGGGCGTTTGAGTTAAGAGTCCAGTCCAGTTTACTGTTCAGATGAACACCGAGGTACTTGTAGCTCTCCACAGTCTGTGTCCAGACCCTGGATGTTCAGTGGTAGCAGTGGAGGATGTTTGTGCCTGTGGAAGTTTACCAGCTTCTTGTTTTTCCAGTGTTGATCTGGGGGTAGTTCTGTTGGCACCAGTCCACAAAGTCCCAGGTCACTTCTCTGTACTCCTTGTTGTCCCCATCAGTTATGAGGCATCAGAGAACTTCTACAGGAAGCAGGTGGTGGAGTTGTGAGAGAAGTCTGCAGTGTGGATAGTGAAGTATCTGTAGCAGATGCTAGAGACTGCATCCAGGATGAAACAAACCTGTTGAAGAAGTGATTCCGTTCATTTGCCCACCTCACATCCCCCACCGACAGAGAGTTTTGTTCTTTGTACGTGGACCACGGGTGTTGCCGTGCACGGGGTCCGACAGTGGTGGAAGCTTTGTTCCAGCCTTGGGTGGACAACGGGATGGTTGTGCATCTAGACATCTTTCACTGGACGCACCAGTTTGACCCTGCCATCCGCTCAGAGGCTCAGAAGCTGCTCATCAAGGCTGTCAGAGCCAAGAACCCAGCAGCAATGGAGTCTGTGTCAGACGAGGATGTGGTCCAATGCTTTATATCTAAGAATTATCTCAAACACCATGTGCGGAGGATCACACTTGGGGCCCAGGAAACGCAAACGCAGTCCCCCACTACCAGAAATTATGCAGTCGAGATTCCCACATTTAGGGAGCAGAGCTCGTGTCTATGGTCGTGAAATCGTCTACGGTGACTGGAGACAGTTGCGAGCTCCCATTGGCCCAGAGTCTACGGTGACTGTAGAGTCTGGGCCAATCGGAGCAAATGGCACTCTGACGCGTGCCACGCCCACCGAACACTCTGGGCCAATGAGAGCGCGTGGCCGCTGGGCCAATCCCAGCCGGCTTTCCCGCCGGCGTGTGGGAAAATCCAAACGTTCTTCGAGTCGACGCCCCCTTTGTCAGGGAAAATTTATATGGTCATTATTTTCTATTTATATGGTCATTATTTTCTTTCATTAATACTTTCTTTTGGGTAATCAATGTATTATGGGTTCTCTATCAATGTATTCTTTTATTTTAATCATGTATTCTTTCATTTATTCATTACTTGATTCTTTAAGTGGCTTTTGTTGAGTTCTGTGTAGTTTTCC
>JBBJLS010072506.1:0-10340 GCA_037577275.1 Bryconaethiops microstoma
CACATCTGCGTACACATACATACACATATGTACACACACACACACACACACACAAACACACACACACACACACACACACACACACATATATATATATATATATATATATAATGTGTGTGTTAGGTCAATTTAATGGGTCATATATTAGGGTTTATGTTTAAAAATATAAATGTTATGTTATTATTAGGTACTGTAAATCAGGTGTATGTTTTCCTCATTACACTGTGAATAGTGTTTCCCTTGTCTGCTTATTTGCATAATTTAAGTAGAACTCGCTCAGTTGGTGGTGAAAGTAATGTCTGATGATTCACTACGCATGCTTGGACATTTTCAATTAGGTCTAAATGCATTATTTAAAAAATGACATGAGTTACGAATTCAGCTGGCTGCAGTGGATGTTTATTAAAGCAGTTGAACCCAAAATCTAATTTACTACGCCAAGTATAGTCTGTCAGCCATGTTTGGTGTCTGCAGTTTTCTTATTTAGTTCTGTAGTAGAGCTACAAAGCTATAATGCCTTTAAGAACTTCATACTGGGGCCTGTTTCAGAGAAAGTGCAAAGAGTCATGCAAAAGATGACAGAATGCACTCAAGTAAGGTCATCTGATGAAAGTGTCTGATGGTTATTTATTTAAGTTTGCATTTTAAATATGCTCTACCAGTGCATGTACTCCTTTAGTCCAGAATGTTTTTTGTAGCACAGTGAGTAACACCATTTTTCTCTATGCTGCAGACTGGGGTTGCAGGTCCCCGTCTGGGCAAACTAACCACTAGACACAAATAAGAGTCCTTGGGCAAGTTTCTTAACGGTACATTTGTCTACATCTGTAATGCAATTAATTTTGTAAGTCCCTCTGGATAAGCCCATCTGCCAAAAGGTTAAATGTAAATGCAAGAAGCTTGAGAGAAACAAATTGTGGCTATATATGCCCATATGGAGCTTTATAAGGCATATACATAAACCATGTGGAGTTTCCTTTTTATTTAATTCTTTATGTGTAATGATAGGTAATGTTCAAAAGTAGGTTTGAACAAAGGCACTTGTATCACGCAGAGACATAGTAAACCTGCTGATTGTTTGAGTATGAGTTTGGATCAGTCAATGAAATAATTTGAAAGAGCTATACAGATGCAAGACTCTATATTGATCCTGGAGTGGAGTTGTGTTGTCTCTGGCTGTGTGCCATGCTGGCATGTCCCTCCATGTGTTTCTTTCAAGGTGCCTTGAAGGTGATAAAGAACTCCACCAGTGTCATTGTTTTGACAGTGTGTCACCTCTTATTAATGAATTACGGAGCACTCTGCCATCTCTCCTTCCAGCCACCACCGGGTTATGTATTAATCTGAAAAATATGCAGTATTTGATGGCAAAGTTGAAAAAGGAGAGACTGAGGAAAGATGAATTCAGAGGAATGTTCTGAGACAACAAAGTGGAAAACTGTCAGTTTAGCATAGTTAGTGGAGGAAATGACAGATTGTGAGAGGACTGTGCATGTTTACTCTTTCTTTGTTTTCCTCGTTTCAAATTCAGATAAGATGCTCATATTTTTTTCTGTTTTTTAAACATTTTATCAAAAGGTAAAAAAACACAGCATTATGCCTGATAAACGCTTGTTTTCTTAAAGTAGAAATTAACAAACAAAAACTTACTCGTGTCTTCATCCACCGTTCATGCCGCATTCCTTCGACCTCATCCTATGAACTTAATTCATCCCATCCAGCCTATCTGCCCATTCATGTATCCATCCATCTTATGAATCCACCCAATCTCATCCAACCAACCCCGTTCATCCCATCCACTCAGTCTCATCCGTCACGTGTTCTGCATCTCATCACAACAATTACTGTGTGCTGTGGTGTGTTCACGTATGACAGAATGGTCACTTTCACTTTCACTCTTCTATCCCATCTCATCTATCCATCCATGCAATCCATCCATCCCATCCCTGCCCATCCATCCAATCGTCTGTCCAGCAATCCATCCATCCCTCTCCATCCATCCATCCTTCCATCCATTCATCCATCCATCCATCCATCCATCCATCCATCCATCCATCCATCCATCCATCCATCCATCCATCCATCCATCCATCCAGCCATCCATTCATCATCTAGCTTATACTGCTCTCACTTGTAAAATATGCATTTGGTGTTAAACAGATGTTTAGGGTCCATGCGTTATGTTCCCCACTGATCTGGCTTGGATTCTTCTCCGCATCTGATGAGGAGCACTCCAATCCTCCAAATCTGTGAACATGCAAAAACAACAGCTGTTCCGGAAGGAAAAAAAAAGGAAAGAAAGTAAAGATATCAACTTCATACTCTTTAGTCAAAATGAGATGAAAAAGAGAATGCATGGATTCTGGTGGGACACAATGGAAAAGCAAAAATCTTGGTTTAAGCTTGCATCTTCAATACTTACCTATGAGCCAAACGGAGCTTAATGAGGGTGTATAAGTGGGCATATCTGTGGTCGGCGTAATCTGTCCTGAGAGAGAACGGATCCGTATGCTGCTGCAGCGAGCTGTGCTCTCTTCTGCTCTCTGGATGATGAGTGGGAGCTGTGTGATTATAAAGACAGCTCGTCTTGACTGCCTGCCAGGAAGAAAGAAGGTGTACAGTACATCAAAGCCCTGGCCATCCTGTGTCCAGAAGGAGTTTGGATCGGTCTCTGCCTGTAAATGAGCTTGCTGGGCCTTCTTAACTAAACGGCCAAATCAAAATCTGGCTCCAGATTTGCCACAAGGATATTTTTGCTCGTGCTAGTTCGGTTGGAAGGGATGTGTCAAGGTGTAAAGTGAAGAAATAATCTAGCAGCCTTTGGTTGACTCATTCACTGTGCAAGAAATGTTTCAAACTTCATAAACAGTGTGTTTACACACCAGCTTGTCCTGTCACCCTGCCTGCGGAGGCCTCACTAATTATGATGTATGTCAGGTTTTCATAACTAGGCGTCCAAAATCCCTTGACATGAAGAAATCCATCATTATACTTTGTTTACCAGATCATTTCTCTCCTTATGTGATGTGAAACACAAATCTCAGTAGATGAGAGACTGCTCCAATGTTTGACTTGGGCTCTGGAATGCCACATTAGAGATTCAGCTGCATGAAAGAAAACATCCTGCTCCATCCTATGATTTAAAAAAAAATAAAAAATCAATTATTAATGTCTCTGCTGGCATTGCAAGCCAGCTTTCCTGGATTGGACTCCTCAAATCATATTGTACATGAGTTAAGTAAGAAAGAGGACTTTCATTTCAGTCTCCCCAGGAGCACTGTATTCTCTTTCAGGAACTCTTCTTGATCGCTCTTTCTGCAAATATATCTGCTCAAAGATTTACACCAGTGGACGAGGGGTTTTTGGTGGTATGTGCCAGTAATAGCAAAATAGAAGCTGTCACCAGGACTTGTGTGCAATATAACTGACGTAGCTGGCAACATACATAATATCAGAAAGGAGGGATTTGTACCGCTGGGCTTTACAGACAATCAGCACTAACACATACATTTTGTGACAAGCCATTTCTTTGGTCAAATGTAGGGATTTTCTAATATGCATTCTTTTAACGAGGCGTGCTGTGAGTGACTCTGGATGTACTGAGTGAACTAACAGTTGGGAGTAGGAAAGCAGAGAGGGATCCTAGAATTGGTCTATTCTAGCTGCCGACCTGTGGGAAGCTGACAGGGTGGTGTCCAGAGCCAAAAGCTGCCCCAAAGGCAACTGAACCATGGTTACGCCATAGAGGCTCTGTCTAAAGGAGCATTCTGTTCTATGTTACCATGCAAAATCACAGATCACAACAAATGAGGGCAAATGGAAGCAAGCAGTGGGCTGTAAAATAGGCACCCGAATATACTGTTTAGCTAAAATTGAGTTGAGCTGAATCGTTGTGCTGACTCATTTGGATAAGTGAAATATCACTGCCTCCCTGGAAGGGCTTAATCCCTATGGCAACTGGGAGCTGAGCCTGAGCCTGGATCACGATGCTGTTTGGGTGATTGTAAAAAAACATACACACAAATGTGTGTGTGTGTGTACATGCGTGTGTGTATATATATGTATAGTCAAGACAAAACAGTGTTTCTCCATTTTAATAATATGATTTAGTTATTTAAATTCTGATATCATTTGAAAACTTTTATGTGGATTTCATAAAAAATGGACCAGCAGAAATGGTTTTTACATTAATTCATTATAAATATTTTTTTTTCTACAGAAAAGTTACTGGTTTGTAGATTCTAAATGTAGAAAAAAATATCCAGTTAAAGAAAAGACATCAAAATTAGCGTACTTGACTATTTATTTATTGAGGAAATGGTCCAATAGTACATTTTTGTGAGTGGCAAACACATGTTAAGCTTTGATTTCATTTGACTGTTGATCAGTCCTGCACATCGGCTTGAAGGAATTTTAACCCATTCCTCCACGCAGAAAAACTCTGAAATGTTGGTTGGTTTTTGCACATGAACTGCTCGCTTCAGGTCATGCCAATCGGGATACTTGGCTGGTCCAAAATATTATTTTACACAACACTACTTTTCACTACTTTTTTCTAACAATAACCATTCTTTGGTACAACGAATTGAGTGCTTTGGGTTGGTTTTTTTGCTGCAGGACCGACTTTCTCTTGAGGTTCAGTTTATGGACAGACTATACATATATATATATATATAGTCTGTATGCAATACTACATTTTTATAGTCTCCCTGTTGTGTCTCCAATAGTAATTTTTTAGTTATTTGTACATTCAGAAGTTTAATTATAATTAATTCCCTCCCTATTACCCTCATTGTTGATCTATCTGAGTGTTCTGTTGTTGTGTTTCATGTTGGTCCAGGAGGACGATATTTCGTCTCACTGTGTACAATGTATATGACTGGGATGACAGTAAAGCTTGACTTGACTTGACTTTTTGTACTTCCAGATGGCCTGGAGTGATGCTTTTTCTGTCCTATCAATTGTAAATCACATCATGATTGACTGATTCATCTATCATTTTCTAATTATCCTGATGATAGGTCTGACACCGGAGGAGTTCAATTCAGTGCCTGAAGTCCTAACCAATGGGAGAGCTTGCTTAGCTACATGGTGTCATAGAGGACGAAATCCTGACTGACGATTTCTGTATTGAATATTTAAAATATTAACTCTTGTACCATTTGTACCACAGTGCTTGCCGACAGACAAGATGACAGACAAAAATGACTAGAATACTGTTGTTTCCTAGAAATCTTTAGGCCTTCTTTAAAGACCTACGAGGCACTTCTGTTACTACTACTACAAATACTATTACTTTTAATAATAATCATAATAATACTAATTCATTACAAAAGGATTATCTTCTTTGCCTTACAGCCTCATGCATTTCTGTTGGATCAAAGCATGCCAGTGGATGCAGAAAGCAGTGCATATGATGTGCTGAAATATAAACCATTAGTGTAATTAATTTTCTATTGGTCCTCAAATGTATTTCTATATTTAGAGGCAGCTGTAGGCCTGCATGTGCATATTTTAATGGGTCAAATTATAATAAATTGAAGAGAAACGTAATTACTCCTGTAAAGTGACTCTGTTGACCTGTCTTCTTTTCAAAGGATAAAAATACACTCAAGCGGTCTCTGAGAGTTAATTTGGCATCTTCTTTTACAAATCCATTATGAAGACACAGCGAACGAGGAATAATATGTCAATTATTTTCAGTGCAAGTGCTGAAATACTGTGGCTGGTATGTAGCATGAAAGCTAATTGTTTGAGCTGTTCTACTCTTAACCTACCCATTAACCCCTTGTGACTTGAATGGAAGAGGGTGATGCTGATGCTTTGTTTATTTGTTCATAAGGGGTTCATATTGCAAAGAATTTCAGTAACATTTGATTTCCTAACATTTCACATTAAAAGAACTTTACAAAATGTTTATACAAAATATAGAACACTTCAGATGGCATTAATATTAGAGATATTAAACAAGTGTTTGTATAATAGACAAGTATATCGATTACAGAAAATGCATTTACAAAACATAATGAATTTGTTGATAAATCCATGTAACATAAGATTGTTTTCATAGATTTGAATGTGATTTCCTATAAAATATTTAGAAACTGCAGTCTTTAATGTTTGACCTATTTTGAAATCTAATTATTCAATTATTATTCATCTTCAAAGTTATCAGTAGATGATCCGATTACTAATATAATCAATAGTTAGAGTGTTAATTACATTAGTTGGGCATGTTCTTCAATAACTACAGCTAATTGCACCTCATGAAAGCACAGATTCAGCCCAAAAGATTCAGTCCTATTAAGAATATTGAGTGATGTACCATTATTATATCAACTACTGTGAACCTACCTCACTGCTTTTACTCTGTGTAAAACTTGCATAACGTTGTGCTGAATAAGATTGAAAAGGAGTCTGAATAAAATGGTACACAAAAAATTACTCTGAGTGCAGTTAAAGGCCATCCTTCCCTTTTCATCACCGAATAACTTCTTTCAACGACCTTTCCTTTTTATTAGAGATTTTCACTGTAGATAATATTAAGCCTGAACATGTACACTGAGAAAAGCATTTGTTTAATTCTGTATCCCATTTTATTTTTTGCATATTTGTCCAACATGTTTTAGATCTTCACACAAAATTGAGTATAATACAAAGACAACCTGAGTAAACACACAATTCAGATTTCAAATGTTTATTTCATTTATTAAGGAAATAATAAATGAAATAAATTATTCCCCCCTGTGTGGGGGAAAAAAATCTAATTAATTTCATGATTGAGAGCCAAAACCTGAATTAGTGCCTTGTTTAATCTAAACATAACTTTCCAGATCTCGACAAGCAGGACACTATTTTGTGGTCAAATTGAATTCCAGAAGAAATAAGAAAGCAACTTTTTGAGAAGTATCAATCTGAAAAGGGTTACAAAACCATTTGTAAGGCTCTAAGACCCCTGCAAGCTACAGTGAAAATTATTATCTCCAAATGAAGATAACCTAGAATGGTGGTCAGCCTAGCAAAATTCCTTTAAGAGCACAGCAACAACTAATTTGGGAAGGAACAAAGAAGAACCAAGATGAATGTCTAAGGGCATCTACATCTGTAATAAAGCTGTATTCCACAAAGAGAACATTTTAACAGTCAAACATAGTGGTGGTTGTGTGATAGTGTGGAGATGTTAGCATTGGTGGCTTGCCATAACTGATGGAACCATCAACCACCAACTCCGCTTTCTACCACAAAATCCTATAGGAGAATGTCCAGTATGATCAGTCTGTGATGTAAAGGTCAAGCACTACTGGGTTATGCAGCAAGACAATTTTGTAAAGCAAAATATCAAGTGCACTTCCAAATCCAAGGTTTTGGAATAGCCTAGTCAAAGTCCTGAGTTGAACCCCACTGTGATGTTGTGGCAGAACTGTAAACAGGCAAAGTGGCTAAATTAAAGGAATTTTGCAAAAAGAGCAGGTCAGATCTCCTCTGCAGTGATGTGAAAGCCTAATCTCCAGCTCTTTGGTTGCAAATATTGTGGTTAAAACTGATTCAGCAATCAACTATAGTCGTTTTACACAAGTGACGTAGGTGTTGCAACCCTTATTTCCCTTTAATAAATACAATGACAGTTTGAAACCCATGATTTATCGTGTTATCTTTTATATTACGTTGTGTATGAAAATCTGAAACTGTTTTACAAATATGCAAAATAAAGGGATTTCTCTACTATTGTAATTAAGGGACATTTCCCTTTTTACTTAGGGAATGTAGATGTTGCAAAAATGTTTTTTTCTTTTAATAAATAAATTGATTTTAAATCTGTTTTGTGATTCCTCATGTTCTCTTTTTCTTATAGTACATTGTGGATGAGAATCTGAAACGGTTTAACATAACAAATATGCAAAAATAAAGGGATTTCTCTGCACAAGTATTAAAAAATATTCCTTACACTATGCTATAGAAGAACCACATTTACTTTGTTTTCCGAAGAACTACCTTCTAGCTGATGGTTCCTTAGAGACCCTTGTTTAAAAAGGAGACATGTGAGTGTTAGAGATCTTTTTAAATTTTAAGGAAACCTCTTCCAGAAGTTCTACAATGAACCCTCAAATAGGTATCAAACTTTTATTCTAAGAGAATCCTCCTCACACTCACAAACCTCTTTTTCAGACATGATTCTTTTGGGAAGAAAAAGTGGTTCTTCTGTCATTATTCAAAGAGCTCTTTGTGGCAATTACAATTTTTTTAAGAATGTAGAGAATGAAGAGTTTTTTAAGAATGTAGAGTAAACTTGAAAGACAGTTATGTTGATATTTTGGAAATGATGTTCACATTTCACAAGGACATTCACTGCATCTCTTTAAAGGGTAACTGAAGAGTTGTCTGACCACTCTTGGTTAACCTTTGACTTCATTTCAGAATAACCACACATATCGAGCAAAGAAAAAGTAACGACTACTCAGTGTGGGAGAAAAACTGATCAGTTAACCTGCTTTGTCATATTTTATCCTGTATATACGCTGTATACAGTACAATGTGTATGTGTTTCAGTGTATGAAGGAAGTGTGTGTTTATCAGTGATGAGCAGGCTCCAGCTGTGGAGGTTTATCAGCTAAGTTATCTTTTAGAAGAGCTCTGTAATGCTGAGGTCAGTCTGGTCAAACTTCAACAGGTTCCTTACTTCAGTTCCTCTTTTTTGTTGGAGATGTCTAAAGAGGTGACACAATGTCTAGAGAAGTTGATTATAAAAAAACCATGTAACTTGTCTTGTTTTAGCAGTCTCTTGTCAGAGCACTCTCTCAGTGCTCTGGGAACAGACCTGCTCTATTTGCCTGGCAAATATAATAAACTTTACTCACTTTAAAAGTATCTCTGATCTTGAGTCTTAAGTCTGTGGAGCATGATTTATTTTTCCACGACACTCAGTAAAGATGGAGAGAAGTTACTGTAGAGTGAGGTGCAACACAGAATGGTTCAGAAGTGTGGGAACCTTGGAGATAATGACAGCAATAACCTAATCTCATGTATCTCCAGCTAGATAATAATATGAAGTCCCTGAAATTGCAATAGTGGCAGAAAACTGACTTTCCTCCAAAACGTATGTGGATGACAGGGTTAAAATAGTGAGTGTAATGTTCAAATATTGTTATCAGTCTGGATACAATTGAACAATTATGGTGGTAAATTTTCAGAATTGTCTTTAGGGACCCCTTTTGATACTGTGTCTGAAGCCCACCACACCAAATTAAAGAATTTACTTGATTCAAATTGTTACATTGTTACTCCTGACCTACAGCTGTGTTCTATTGCTTTTGTACAATAGCTCTGTAAAATAAAAGAAATAGTAAATCACAGCAGCCTCTAACATTGGCAACTGGCAGTTCCTACCACCAGGAAAAGTAGTAGACCTTATGAACCGTGAAATTATCACAATATCATTTTCAGTCTAGCTTTTTCACTACTTGCCAGATGAACCTAAATGTGGTTTGGTTCCAGCCAGTCTGTAAAGCATTTTATGGTCTTGTTCGCTAAATCGTTTTCGTTTCTAGAGATCTACAGCTAGAGATAATAAGAGACCACTGCAAAAAAATGTTCAGGGTCTTATCTTTTATAGGTGCAAGTACTGAACTGAACAGCTTTGCCTTAGGACTGCTAACTTCCAAATAAAAATATTGTTCTTTAAAGGATAATTTTAAAGGAAATGTCAATACATCAAAATAAGAGAAATGATGCAGTGTTTATAGAACTTGAATAATTCAAAGAAAACAAATCTCTTTTTCACTTTTAAACCAAATGGTAATAATTACCTTTGACATATTTCTAGTAATGTTTTGCCATCCAACTGGTCACATTGCGAGGGTAGAGTGTTGATTACAGCATATGCTTTACTTCATTAATATTTTATACTTTTCTTCATTAAATAAGATTTGATTCAGATGATCACCTAATCAGCACCTCATAAACCTAATCAGGACCTCAGGGGCAGCTGGTGGCCTAGTGGTTAGGACGTTCGCCCTGCAATAAGGCAAAGGTTTGATTCCCAAGACTCCAATGCCCAGCAGAATACTACAGTTATTGTGTACAAAATGTGCTGTTGTCACCGATAGTGTGTAGAATGTTTCTCAGCCAGTCAGTTGTGTTGCTGTGCTGCCGAATTTATCCATTTGGAAATGATGCACACATTTGAGTTGCATACCTTCAGCCCATCACTTTTCAGTCCGTGAGGACTTTTAGAAATGTGCCATGGTCTGCAGCATTTGTCTCACTTTATATACAGTACTGTGCAAAAGTCTTAGGCACCTGGGAAAATTATACTTAAAACCTGTTTACTACTGGACAGTAGT
>JBBJLS010072507.1:0-10340 GCA_037577275.1 Bryconaethiops microstoma
ATAAAAGCCGAGCAGAGCTCCACAAACTATCAGAAAGTTCAGCATTGTAGCTCTGTTGGAGATCTTCTGTCTGCTGTAGTCTGGTGTTCCTCCAGTAGAACAGTAGCGCAAAACTTGAGCACACCCACGCCCTCCTCCCACCACGTGATTTTATTGATGGAGGAGCACCAACATCACTGATATGACACAATATAAAGCAGAAGATAAGATGCCCTTAGTCACCAGTTCACCAGTCCCTGCCTGTGAAATGTTAAAGCAAATAATGCCACAGGCCAAAATGTTCTAAAGCGTGTTATTTAAAATCTTTAGATATTTGCATTGTTTGAAAGACAAGAAACTGGTCAAAATTGTAATTACAGAGTGCATGAAACGTATTGCTGTTATAAATTAGCATATTTGCAGTTTTTGGACACTTAACTGCTGCAAGAATGCAGTATCTGTCATAGTACTGTATTCATTCAAACTTGTACTGTAGCTACTTTGGTCGACTGGACTGTGTGTTGTCTTGTCCTGTAATATTGTATTGCTGCTCTTGTGTTTTCCTTGCACTTCCCCTCTCTTTGCTCTTTTTGCACTCTGTGTAGTTCTGCCCTGCACTAATTTAGTCTTGTGGTGGTGTTTTTTTGTTCTTTGTGTTGCACCGTGCTCCTGGAGGAATGTTGTTTTGCTTCACAGGTGTATTGTGGTATGGCTGAAATGGCAACAAACCTACCTAACCTGCCTTGTTTATTGAGGCATAATGACACTTAATACCCAGCAGCAGTGCATGGTTCCGCCTTGTTGGTGTGGTAAACAGAGTTTATAGGCCAGGAACATGATTGATTTAACAGAAAACAAGCTGAAGCACGTTAGCTAATTGATGCATGGAACCAATCACAAAGTCATCTCATTCAGCCTTCCTCAGAGGAATGCAGATGGTGTATGTTGAGCATACAAAACCGCTAGATCAATACTTCACTGAAGAATTTCATGCATGGTTTCGGTTTGGGAATGTTGATTTTAAGAACACTGTAGACTTTGTCAGACAAACGACAATGAGGAACCAGAACTCACATTCTGTCTGTGGAAGAACAGGTCTTCATTGCTCTGGGCTTCTATGCATTTGGGTCTTTCTTCCAAGTTGTTGGTGACAGTATAGGAGTAGGAAAATCAACTGTGAGCAATGTAGTGAAAGCTGTGTCAATCATTTCGGTCAGCTGGGCCGTTCAGTTTGGTTCATTTCCAAGGATGACCAGATTTCCCAGACCAAGTGCAAGTTCTTGCTTTTGGGGAATAGGCCCAACACCATCAACTGCATTCATGTGTATACACAAGCAGAGAGAGTGGGAGTACATCAACAGAAAGGAGAGGCACAATATAAACACACAGCTTGTGGGTGATGCTCACTTGATGATCACAAACTGTGTCGTGAAGTGGCCTGGGTCTGTACATGTTACGTGTATTTAGAGAAAGGGGCTCTGTGCAGAGCCTCAAACCAACAAGCCACCAGATGGCATAAATTTAAATTGAGTTCTGAAAAGGCGCTTTGTATGCCTTGCAAGTAGAACCACAAGGAGCGAACATAATACTTGGCTGTATTGCTCTGCACAATATTGCTACCGAGTGAACTATGTCCCTCTGTCATGAAAACTCACCTCTGACTGGACATGCAGTAACTGATGTTTCTGTTTTGTCATTGCAATTAGTGTCGAATGAAAGTTAAACTGAATAATTCTTTATTCTGATAGCTATTTGGAGGTTTATTTTCGAGGACAAAATCCATTTTTACCTCACTGTAGTGAAGTGTAATAGTTTCATTTCTACTCTATCTTCTTTATTAAGTCACTGCAATGGTTAAAAAAATCAGGTGCAAAATATAAATGAACAAATGTACATATACTACATGATATAACTGTTATTTGACCAATTTAAATTACATTTTGTTCCTGAAATCCACCCTCAATCCACCCTACATCTATGGTCAGAATAATCCTACTAAAAAGTTTTAAACAACGCAAACTGAGGGTTTTAAAAAATTGGATTACATGATCTAATCCGATAATTGGTCTTTAGTTTTGAACAACATTACGCAAAATCCTATCAGATTATTTTTAAACAACCTGGCTAGGGTCCCACTGGCTGTGTCTCAGATGGCATTAAAACTGCATTTATTCTTTAGAAATGCATTCAGTGGCGTAGTTTGTATTGAAGTGTGTGGGTTGGGACATAACTTTTGTCTACACACAGACATGGCCATTTTATTTACCCCACCCAGACCACCAGTTAACCTACACACATCTTCAGTCTTCAGTTTTTATGACTATTTGTAGTGGTAATATAGTGGTGCTGGAAAAAGTTTTCTTCGGGTAGTTTTACTAATGCCCTGCAAAAAAACACTTTCAAGCCGAAACAAGCCCTAGATCTAAGTTACTGATTAGTTTGGACTTTTTTCCTTTGGTTTGGACAGTTATGGTGCTTGGGTTGTTTGGGTATGTCAGGGCCAATGAACAGCAGTGTTATTCGATATATTTTATTTTTTGTGGTATCTTTGTCTTTTGCTCAGTTTCATCTTTATAATAACCATAAATGTTTGATATTTTTCTTATTATTGAATTAGAAATTAGAATTTCTCTGTCATTTTATTCACTCCAAGTTTTAAATGTAATGTTGAGAATGGTAAAAAAAAAAAAAAGTGGTAAAACTGAAAACAGAAGTTTTCGGGGGCTATTGTTTTTCTGTACACCCCACATGTATTAAAAAGAAAATGCCATAACATTCTCTCAAATCTCTCCAAACAATGTCAACAGGTGCCCGTTTTTAGTAGGAATTTAGCCTTGTGACAGTTTCAGTTGAGGTGACACCACCACCAACAATAAGAGGAGACAAAACTCTGGATTTCCTCATTAATTATTTTATTTTTGTGTAATAATGCACTTTTCACAGTCTTAACTTTGCTAATGATTGAAATGGGGGTCATTAAGTCATCAGTCTTCTAAACAGGCAACGAGAAAAGGCACATTCACACCCAGGGTGGGGTGGAGCCCTGTGTGTGTGTGCTTTAACTCACCACACAGCCTCAAAATCAGAACACTACAACAGTAAAGAAATTGAATGCAATTAGAATGCTATCAAAACAGACATCAATAAATCCAGGATGAGCTCAAGCAAGGCCACACAGTCGTTCGCTCACTTCCCACAGCTTCTTGGCGACTGCGTCGTCTTTGGCCTTGGCGAACACATTCTTCACGGCACATTTGGAGAAGTAGCGTCCACTCAGATGCTCGATCCCTTCTTGGAGAGCGCAGTGGAGACTAGTCTGGGCTCCTGACTCCACATCCAGAAAGAACAGCGCAAAGATAGGTGCCATTACTATCTTCCAAAACAGGCCGGAATAGCGGCTTATCTCTGTTCTGATAGGTCCTTTAAAGAGATCAAATAGAGAACAGGGATGAGACATTGCAACTTACTGAAGCTTCATTGGTTTTATATACATTTCTCCATAAATGATACCATTGCAAATCATGACATGAATAATTACAATATCAGTGTTGTAGCAAGCATTTCAAAGGAAACGAGGCACGAGGCAGCAGGAAAGTGCATACAAATGCAGTATATTAACCACAGCTGGTAACCTAGTGGTTAGGCCGTTCGCCCAGACATAAAAAGTGTTTCATGACTCTAAGAAAGTTATGATGTGAAATATAATTATGATGCCTAATATGTTGTTTTTCAGTAGATTTTTTCTGGCCTTATTTTAAAAAGCAATTTGTAGCAGAAATGTACATGCAGGGTATTTTAAGGCATAATGGTACCAAACTAAAACATACAGTACCTAGGAACCTGATTTTCTTAAGAATTGGCACATTTGCCTGCAAAGCTAAGTGTAAAGTTAAATGTAAAATGTAATGTTGAGCACGAGTATGTCTGTAAACCGTGAGACTAGATGTCAGAGAGGCTGCATGAGTGACCTGGGTGAAGACTGTAGCAGGTGACATTGGTGCCCTCCAGTTTCTTGTCCAGCTCGTGGGTGAAAAGAACATTGCAGAGTTTACTGTCGGAATATAACCTGAACACATGGAAATCGGAATCCCCTTGGGCGAGATCTTTATGGGTGTTGATGCAGTCGAAGTCAATGGTCCCAAAGTTATGAGCATCCGAAGATACATTGACCACTCTGCTGGGTCCGCACTCCTTCAGTCGATCCAGCAACAGAATGGTCAGCAGAAAGTGACCGATATGATTGACACCAAAGATCATTCCAAAGCCATCCTTGGTCTTGCCCCTCACCACAATTCCTAAATTTAGAGAAAAAAATGATTAAAACTGCTATGAAACAAACACGTAGAAGTGAATTATATTAAACCAAGATATTACTGTGGAGATCACAGGAAGGAGAAATCACCAGCGTTGTTGATGAGTATGTCCAGCCTGGGCTCTGTCTTGAGAAAGTTCTCAGCAAACAATCGCACAGACTGGAGACTGGCAAGGTCCAAATGCATATACAGAACCTCATTGTTTCCACTTTCCTGTGTGAAGGAGAAGCCAGATGATCATTACTGTCATTGTTATCACTACAGGAGGCCGTTAGGGCAGCTGGCAGCCTAGTGGTTAGGGTGTTGCCTCTGCGTTCAGAAGGTGGGTTCAAATCCCTTGACTGCTAGGTGCCCCACTAAGGTACCTCTGAGCAAGGTACCCACGCATTGCTCCCCAGGTGCTGGGTTGCCGGCTGCCCGCTGCTTCACTTGGTGAATCGTTTAAATGCAGAGAGCAATTTTGTGCAGTTCACACTGTGTGCCGTAGTGTGTTCACGTATGACAAATGATCATTTTACACATTTATTCTTTTTGAGAAAAATGAAGTCCTACAAATCTTCATTTTTTTCATTAAACACAATAATAGAGGCTTGAAATGCCTCAGAGAATAACGTTTTTTGCATTTTCTACAGTTTTAGGCAGTAAAAGGCTCTAATTGGACCTCATTAGCTGTTGGACCTCAGAACTGTCTGAACGCAACTAAGTCAAAAAGTTCAGTGTTTAAAAATATGACAAAAGTGATTACATGTTTTAGACTGTTCTGTATTGAGAAAACGAATGCATCAGCCTATCTGAAAACTATTCATTTACAATAATTACCATTTTGCACAAAAGCTCCATAATAAAGCTACTCAGTTTTTAGCTCGCTCGGGAGCGCCCTCTAGGGTCTGATCGACCCATATATGAGTGCGTTGCGCTGTAAGCTCCCAGAGCAGCAGCAGCAGGGCTGTAAACATGGCATGTGTCTTTACTGAACATCATTAAAAAGTGCTTCAGGAGATGATGTACCCTCTTAATGTCGTTGACGGCAGCCTCAGCTCTCTGCTGGTCTCTGCAGGCGAGTATTACTCTCGCTCCTCGTTTGGCGAGATCCATCGCCGTAGCTTTACCGATGCCCGTGTTTGAACCTGGACAGAGAAGAAGACCCTAGTTGACCTGCAACTTTCCACCCGAAACACCACCATAACCGCAACGGCTTTACTTCTTTAATGGATTTTACCGACGTGGGCCATCACTCGATTCTGTTTGTCTAAATTCACGTGTTATGTAACGCACGATCTGCTTCGAGAAGATGAAGAACACACGCCTGAACTCACCAGTCACGACCACCGTCTTTCCGCGAAGCTTCACTGAGCTTTTACATCTCGGCATTTTCAACACAGTTAAGCAAATGAGGACATAAAACCCGAGCAGAGCTCCACA
This sequence comes from Bryconaethiops microstoma, assembly GCA_037577275.1. Classification (NCBI taxonomy): domain Eukaryota; kingdom Metazoa; phylum Chordata; class Actinopteri; order Characiformes; family Alestidae; genus Bryconaethiops; species Bryconaethiops microstoma. Next base: position 5,715 of record JBBJLS010072507.1, read on the forward strand.
GATGATCAGAAAGTTCAGCATTGTAGCTCTGTTGAAGATCTTCTGTCTGCTACAGTCTGGTGTTCCTCCAGTAGAACAACAGCGCAAAACTTGAGCACACCCACGCCCTCCTCCCACCAAGCCATTTCATATACTGATAAAGCAGCGTCAACATCACCTTATAAAGGAAAAGACGGGATGCTCTTTGTCCCCAATCCACCAGACTCTACTTATCAACACCTTCTGAACTAAGTCGTCATACATCTGTACTTCAAGACCACTAAAATACCTTTGCCAAAGAAGTCATCAGCATCAATGACTACTGCCTTAAAGCACTCACTCCCATCATAATGAAGTCGGTCAAGGGCCACATAACATCCAGACTCCCCGCAGCGTCAACATCACCTTATAAAGCAAAAGACAGGATGCCCTTTGTCCCGAATCCACCAGTCCCTACCTATGAACACCTCCTGAACCATGTTCTCATACCTCCATACCTCAAGATCTACTCCTGCCATTCTGCCTTAGCAAAGCCCCAAGTATAGTCAGAAACCCACCCATAATGCCCATGGACCTTCTGCAGAATGCAGTGCATGATTGCCAGACTTAGCAGGAGCATCTTCATAGTCCATCAGACTCCTTAACTCCTTAGAACAGTACACAATATGCTGGATTAGCGGCTTTGTTGAACCTCTGAACACACATTCAGAACTCATACCTTCTGAAAAGCAACAATTTTTGTGCAATAATTCAATGTTTATCATCACTTGAGCGCTTTCACTATTCACCAGTGTCAAGTTTACATTTCTTGTTACATTGTGCAATAATGCAACCACTGTGAAAACAATGCGCAATATGTTTCATTTTAGTTTGTCTGAAAGTCATTTTTGTTGTTTACCTGTTGTCCTACATACACTTTTTTTTTATACTGAGCCTGGAGAAATGCAGTATTGTTCAACTGTGCACTCCTTGGTGAAAAGTTTGAGTGAAATGTGCAGTGAAATGTTGGTGTAATGGTCAAGCGTCCCAATACTTTTCTCCATATTGTGTATATACAGTGTGTAAGTTTATTCAGGTGTGTGAGCATCTGAATACAGAGAGGCAACTGTGAAGGTAGTGAAATGGAACACAAGAACATTACTTTAAAATACAGTACATTTCATAAAAAAAAAAAAAAAGTTATTTCTTTACAAGTGGAAAGTTATTTAACTTTTTATGCATGATTTTAAATGAAACTTGCTGTCACACGTACCCAATAGCTTCCAGGGCCAAAAGGAGAAACCCTCACCTGGCCACATCACCCCTCTGCGCACCACACCTTATAATCTTAATGTGTGTGTGTGTTTTACTTCTCCACGCGGCTTCAAAATCAGAAAACTACGATGGTAAAGAAAAAGTTACTCATCAGATGCGATTAAAATTCAATTCTAAAACAAATCGACAATTCCAGGATGGGCTCAAGCAAGGCCGCACAGTCGTTCGCTCACTTCCCACAGCTTCTTGGCGACTGCGTCGTCTTTGGCCTGGGCGGACATGTCCTCCATGGCACATTTGGAGAAGAAGCATCCACTCAGGTGCTCGATCCCCTCTTGGAGAGCGCAGTGGAGACTGGTCTGGGCTCCAGAGTCCGGATCCAGAAAGAACAGCGACATGTAAGATGCTATGAGCACCTTCCACGGCATGTTCGAACGCCAGAATATCTGTGTCCTGATGGGTCCTTTAAAAAGATCACACAGAAGATAGGGATGAGATGCTACAGCTTGTTTGTTTTATAATAAAATTCTTACAACAAAAGACATAAGACAGAGGAAAAGTGTCTACATATGCACTTATACCATACATATGCCATAAAATACACCTTTTCACAACAGAACATAATATGCTTGGGCGAATGAGTGTGTTTGATTAGGAGCTGTCACCTCTTGATTAGATTAGTAAAAAATGCACCGATTATTTTGGATTAGTCTAATTATAGTCATCAGAGGAAGGCCAAATGATAAAAAATAACAAACCCTGTGGAGTCTTTCATCTATTCAAGAATACACCACTGAAAAGCCTTTAAAATGGAATAACACCCATTTGATCGGCATAATTAAATGACTGGGATGGAAAGTGAGTCATTCCGAGTGGTGTTTCATGTCTCCGAGAAGGTTATTGTGTGAAATATAAAACGGTGGCCAGATTCATTGTTTTGTTTTGTTTTTTTAGTAGATTTTTTCAGCCTTATATTAAAAAGCAATTTATAATGTTTCAGGTGACACAGTACAGACTTGTCACTATCCTCCGCATTTAAAATTTATTTATTTTTTTTCTTTTGTGACGTCTGGGCCTTTTCCGCCACGCGGCGTAGCGGACGAGGCCCGGATGTCACAGCTTTTTTTTGTGGCAATATATAATTTTGTCATGCATTTTAGTGCTAAATTGTTAAGAAAAATATAATTGACTAATTTGGAACATAAATATTAACGTGAATTCAGTTACATTTCCATATAAAATATAGCTATAAATGTTTCGGTACTGTCGAGAACTGTACTGTAGAATGTGCATCTCAGGTGGTGAAATACCGCTGTACTCAGAGATGGGAGGTTTGAAAGTAGCCAATCCAAGAGCGTTATTTATTTCTCCTTGCTGCTGATTGGCTGCTGGCCTTTGATGCAGCTGCAGTCCAGAATTTCCCAGTGGAGCGTCTCGAGTGTTCTCGTGTTTAGTTTTGTTCTTCTTAAAGCCCTGTATTTTTATTACAGTGAATTAAATTAATTTATTACTGTATTTACCTGCTTATGCCAAAGAAAACGCGCTGCATGAATTACAGTCCAGTCTATACAGGGGTAACATCGGTATTTACATTCCAGCACTGCGGGAGTTCAGTGTAAACTGTACAGTACGGATACGGGTTTACCTTTACATTTTCTTTAAGGGAAATATATTAAACTGAGTGTTTGAGAGTGTTTTGGGAGCATATTTAGGGTTTACACTATAAAAATAGGTATTTGTAGGCATTTTTTTACCACATCACAACAGCACGGTTTTTCACTATACGCGGGTGCTCTTGGAACGTAACTGTTTACTGTAAATGGGTCCATCAGGCGTATCATTATACCAACAGATATAGAGGGTTACATTTTGAGAGGGTTAAGTTTTAACTGAGTAATTGCAGAAGCCCTACAAGGACATCTCTGCACATTTTAATGCCATGTGACCCCAGCGGAGCTCGCAGCTCTCTGAGAAAGGTTCTTTACGTTCCTCAGCCCTGTCATTGATCCTTTGCCATTAAAGTGAGTTGGAGTGCACCTGTCATTCAGAGTTTGGCGCGGTGACAGGAATGATCAGCAGCGCTGCTTTAGTCATTTCTCCAGTGACCATCTGGCCCTGAACCAAAGATTACACTCATGGTATGCAGTACAGACTTCAGGTTGCACTGCTATTGTAATTACACTATTTACATTCGTGGAGGAAAGTGGAGTTTATGGGAGTTATCTTTACTTTACTATTTAGTATCTACGATTATAACTTAATGTTATGCCAAATACTTCATTCAGATCCGGCTTCTTCTATAAAAGTGAACGAGCTACAGTTTCACAGTGAACAACAGAGAGGCAGAATAAATAGGCAGTGAACACTGAGAGGTTTTATGTTACAGAGAATGGTATTCAAATGGAATAACATTCCGAGGGGCTCTTAAAACAGTCACTGAGGGCTCTGTGTCAAATGAACAAATAGAGATGGTCCTAAGTTACTTGGAATAAAAACTGGTTAATTTAATATACATTGAAGTATCATTTGTCGTTATTGTCACAATATTGACTTTCCCTATGTTGATATTGTCAAGGGCTTGAATATGCAAATGAGCCTATTCACTTTTCTGTGAGGGATTTTATGACTCTATTGGGAATTTACATGATCCATCAGGGTGGTAGTTATATGAGAAGAAGTTATAATATAATAATCATTACAATTAAAATAATGAGGCCTACCTTTAACCTTCTTACATCAAAGTGTTTTTAAGTTATTTTAGATAATATCATAAATAGCATTTATCCTTACATTAAAGAGACATTCCATGTGAAAGCTATCATTTTATGTATTATTTGTCATATTATGTCATATTCTATAGCGCTACATTTTATCTAACGGCCTCATCGGTTTCGCAAAACTGAATTAGAATCAAAATCATAGAACTTTTTTGGTCCAGGGGGAACCTGCTTATACAGACACACAGACACAAGAACAGTGTAAAATATAAGATAAAGACAAAAATAAACTGCCCTGAAAAACACTCTGACGATACTCTGTACTAAATAGTCTTGGACATAAATACTATAGATAAATAAAATTACAGCTGAAGTTAATTTACCCAAATAGTAGTTTGAAGTTTTTCTCCATACGGAATCCATGAATGCATCATTATTGATATTTCACATACGACGCATAACAATAAAGATGTTGCTCTTAATGATAATGATTTAGCACACAGGAAAGAAATTGCACATCTGACTAGTAGCAGGTTATTGTACAGATTATTATGTGGGTGTGTGACAGGGGGAGGAGTTATAGAGTCTGAAGGGTGGGTGTGTGACAGGGGGAGGAGTCATAGAGTCCAATGGGTGGATGTGTGATGGGGAGGAGTTATAGAGTCTGAAGGGTGGG
>JBBJLS010072508.1:0-10340 GCA_037577275.1 Bryconaethiops microstoma
GTGTGTGTGTGTGTGTGTGTGTGTGTGTGTGTGTGTGTGTGTGTGTGTGTGTGTGTGTGTGTGTGTGTGAGCGAGAGTAAGAAGCCAAGTAAGCCTTGAGGACCTTCCTCAGTTCGGAGGTATAGAGTAAACTCTGTTTCCCTCAGGACAGGGGCAGCTGGTGGTCTAGTGTTTAGAGCGTTCGCCCTGCGATCAGGCAGCTGTGGGTTCACATCCCAAGACTGCTAAGCACCTCTGAGGTTCCCTTGAGTAAAGTACCGTCCCCACACACTGCTCCCCTGGAGCACACACACACACACACACACACACACACACACACACACACACACACACACACACACGGCCTTGAGTGCAAGAACACTTTCCATGTTAGTCATTATTTTGTTAATAAGTCGTTTATTACAATTATAAATTGACTTGAGGTGAGTGCCACCTTAGGACCACAAGACTTTCAAATAAGCTTTCAAAATGGGGAACAGGAAATAGTGCCTAAAATACATACATAAGTACAAGGCCTAGAAATAAATCACAGGGTTTTGGAACAAACCAACTAACAACTTGTTATTCAACATAATTTCTTTCCTTCACCATCCAAGTCCTTCATTTCAGATAATTAGTCCGTACACTGTACACTGAACACCTGGCCTAGGAACTCCCTCCAGAAGCTATAACTCATGAGCCCGCTCATTTCATTTAGGACTGAAGCAATACTTGCTAATAGCATTTCTACAAAGGGAAATGACAAAGTAAGATCAAATCATTTTGGCTGTCACTTTTTCAGCTGAGAGACAGCTGAGCACATCCCCACTCACTCGTTTAGTCAGTGTAGCAGAGAGGCTGCGAATTCTGTCAAACTCCTGCCTCTGCATCTAACAAGCAACTTGAGTGACAGTAACCCCCCTTATGAAAACTGTTCAGACTTAAATGACTGGTGGTTTCTGTGCTTCAAATGAGAACTAATTACTGGGCTAAAGAGCTCCACCCGGTCTTTTAGGAAAATACACCCCACTCAAACGGCTTAGTGTGCGACTTTTAAACCGGCTAAGGAAAGTAAAATCTACCAGCAGCTAAAGAGCACAACAGCATCGTGACAAATTCAATTAGGATAAACTGAACATATATGGCCGCACTTTTTTTGTATAGTGATGCATGTAATTTTGTCTTCTTGGACTCCGAGGGGTGACTGTGGATTGAGTTTACATTCTACTGATGAGAAGGTCGATGCTTAGGTGCCACTCAGGAGTCCCTGGCCGCAAAGATTTCTGATCGTTTCAGAGCAACTTTTTCCAAATTCTACAGACTTTCCAGAATACATCCTTCTATTTCCAATACCTGCACACTCTTACTGGGTTTGAACTGAAAAAGTTAAAACGTCTACTTAAAGCATCAACATCAGTTTTCTCTCCTACAACATTTCGACCCCACTGCTAATCGGCAATGTCTACTATAATTCTTCAGAAATTCGGTTTCAGTAATTCAACATTTTAATCTTCCATCCTCCTCTAGGTCCCTATATTCCTCTAGAACACAGAGTGACAGGCAATTGGGACAGTGATGACTCAGCATTTTCTGGCCTTATTGATCCAGCTGCCCCGCCAGGCCTGCCAGCATCAGTGACTGATGGGAAAAAAACAAACAGTCCCTGTCGCCAGAGGTGGGGCATTTATCACATATCCTTCCTGATTTGTAAAAATGGCAACAAAAAACATAGCATAAGTAATAAGTCTATTTAGATTCACTCACTCATTCAGAAACTCTGAGAGATTAATTATAAAATATCCATACTGTACATGTACTCACACATCACAGAATCACTGATTTACACACACACACACACTCTAAACTGTCTTTTTCATTACAATGCATGAATAGTGTTTACTGATCATTGTGTGAATGCATTGTTTAAGTCTCTACATGAAATATACATGAAGGTTAACATGGAGCTTGATATTCATCAAAGAATCTTTCACACAAAATTTGCTTCCTCAGCACCATAACCTGAGGCGCTCAGAAATATTCTACAGAATACATTAGGATTTAAAAACATGGCACATCAAATATTGATGAGATGCATAGTTGAAATAATGCTAATTCGCCAGCGTGTTCATTTCAGGGTTATTACTGCAATGAAATATAACAAATACAAAACACTAAAATGAATAAAGAGGAAATACTCAGATTTTCATAAAGATGAAAGGTAGATGGGTCTGTGACCCAAAACTAACTAAATTACTGAAGTCAGAACTGATGTGAAAGTTTTAAACAAGCACGTATGCATTTCTCAGCTAATTTAATCCTTTCAAACGAGCCCATTCGAAGGATTCAAGCCATCATAACCAACCCCTTATTTTCTACTGGTTTTAAATCTGGCAGCTCTTTCACACTCATAATAGATTCAAGGGTTTTTAATGGAAATCACTTTAAATGCTAAAATATCGCAGGAAAAAAACCTGGGAAGGTGACATTATATATTACTTAGACAGGGCCTTGGTCTATTACACAGGAAAAAAAAAAATTCTGTCTAATCCATGTGTTCTATGCTACATCCAGTGTGTTGAATTCAAACCTGAAGGCACACTTTGTCCATCACGTCAGGATCTTAAAGTTATGTATGCATCAAATCTCCATCAGAACTGTCACTATCAGCAGAACAGAATCAGGAGGAACAGGCACCGGATACTCTGCGTCATGCGGCACTGGTTTAAGAGCAGACTCACAGTCAGGATAGACGAGTTTTGGCTTATTCTTAATCGGAAATCAGGAAAATTTAGTCATACAAAACGGCGGAGTGATGATCTTTGGGCACAGTGAAGGGCTCAGCTTCCTTTTCCACTGAACCACTGTGTGAGACCAGAGTAACGAAGAGTAGAGCAGATATGAGCCCAGCCTTTATCCTGCTCTCCAGTTTTACATCTGAAACAGTACTCAGCAATCATCACTTTCTTGGTCACGATCACACCACAAATGTAACAGAAATTCTCGGGATGGTTGCCAGAGCTGCGCCTGGTCATGTTTTATTTAAACCTTTAGCCTGTATCCAAGAAAGCGCTGTAAAATAGACGAGCCTGTGATCCGTCTCAGACTTAAAATTAGCTGACATCACCTCTTCGACAGGCCAAAACTCTCACAGCACTGAATATTCACCAGGAAACACCAGGATTTCAAACAAGGCAGAAGCAAACGTACACATGACAAACAGCTGTTATTCTGTTGGCATACAACAATATTTGTATGAAAATACCAAATTTTTGCTAAACAATATTATACCTATAACTTGCAATACGGACATATTAGGAACATTTCGACTGTCATGTAAATCACGCCACCACTGAGTGACTTCATTAGATAGCTTTAGAGGTGCTGCGAAAAAAACGAGATGTTTTATCTGACAAACTTTCTACCACAAAATGACAGAGGTTTTACCAAAGCAAGAGAGACTTTAAATGGCCAAAACTTTAATCCTTGTTAAATTCTGCAAAGGTGTTCAGTTAACACAGTTAACACAGTTAACACACTTAACACACTTCTGCGCAACTTAATGTAGTTACTGTTTATTTACTGAATTCAACATAATTAACATAAACCGTGACATTTACAAAGGTTATGGCACATTGATTATGTGTTACATATGATGCACTATTTTCTTTTCCAATATTTTGAATTCAGCCAATCAAAAGCAATTGTACACTTAAATAAACTATTTAAGTATTTTCCATGTAGAAGGATAAGTTTTTTCATACAGAGAATTAACAAAACATGTAATTTGACAGCATGCAAACTTTTTTGTACATACACAACCATTTAATATACTTATAAAGAAAATAATTTATAGCACAGATCAGTAGACACGAGTGGGTAGAATATATAACATTATTGTGATTTTATACCAGAAAAGCTGGAAAGGTCTTGAAATAAATCCTGAGCATTCACACAGCATCGGATCCATCTCACACACACACACACACACACACACACACACACACACACACACACACACACACACACAAACACACACAGATATGGTTGTTAGTTTCTCGTTGGGAGAATCAATACAGCCCCTGACTGGAGATAAGCAGAGAGGAACAGAGTCAGTAGGACCAATAACACCCACTGCACCCTAAACACCAGCCTCATCAGCACGGAGCGCTTTCTTATAACACAACAGAATTAAAGTGCATAACTGAAGAGTTCATTAAAGCTATACGCCATGAGATGCTGTGCTATAGTGATTCTACCACAGTTAAAGGGTGATGTTAGGAAAGAGTGAAACCTGATAAACTGTGATACAATTATTGTAATGAACAAAGCTTGAGTGCTTTTATGAATCAATATTATATCAAACCAAATCCAAATATTTTTAGTAATATGAAATAAATGATAAATGAATATATGATTTCCCATGTGACCTACCTACAGCAAGCCTAGAGGGCGAAAACAGTCAAAGCAAATTCGGAGCCCTTTGTGTTCAAAACACGTGAGTTTAACCAAACCGAGCCGCGGACTCAAAGCGAACCGAACCGAGACCGAATCCCAACGTGTCTCAGTTTGGTTCATTTCAGAGGGTCGGAGTTCATTTGGTGTGTTCACATATACGGAAAAAATGCTGACTAATCGATCGGAGTTTGCTTTAAGGCCTGAAACAGAGCAAGTGTGAAAACACCCTAAATTTCAGGGTTTTTGATACTTTTTTATTCAAATTAAAATGTCTTGTGAAAATGTTCTGGCAAAACGGAAGTGCTACTAAGTGGAAGTGCTATTAAGTGGAAGTGCTATTAAGGCTCCCCATTACATAACGATAACTACATAAATAAATGATGTATTTTCTAACGCAGTACCCGTTAATATTGCATGAAACTGTACAGATGGAAAAACGTTTTTGTAATAAATGTAAAGAATATAACTGTAAAGAATGTTTTCAACTTTCCTGTAAAGCTACCATACTTTCTCTCTCGCGCTTGTTTTCTTTTCTTCGGCTGCAGGATTATTTACCAAGTTTAATATTTTATATTTTTGCATATTATATTGATTCCGGAGCAAAGTTTGCTGCAGTTACTCCAAACACCTGAGTGAAGCAGTTGGCCCAGAGGGCAGCGTGTTAGGACAGTACCATGTTCAAATTTACCTTAGTGGTGCCAGTGGCAGTCCTGGGATTTGAACCCATGACCTTCTGATTGTAGGGGCAACTCCCCAACCACCAGAACTGCAGTCGTCCTAATATATAATCAAGCCAAAGTGAACTGTGTTAACAGGCTTCCAGGACAAAATTAAGCTATTTAGGCAATTTTGCTAAACACTTTATATAAACAGAAATAATATGGCGTAGAATCTTCCACATTCCAGATTCAGCACTGTGAGCTTTAAAGCTGTGTGTAAGTCACTTGCACTGTGAACTGTGTCCTCAGAGAGTCGTCTGGTTTGTCAGCAGTACGGAGAGAAAGTTACTGTTTACTGACTGTCCTGCTGCTTTAGAAAGAATTAACAAAACACTCCCAGCCTTTATTTCCCTTTGAACATTCAGCCAAAGCAACTACTCACATAAGGTTTTTTCTGTCATCAACATGAACAATAATGTAAAATAACCTAAAACACCAATGAGCAACATCATTAAAACCACTCAACAGAAGTTAAAACTGTTAATGGGCAGCAAATAAAGTCAGTTTCTCAAGTTAATGTGTTCAGGGAATCAGAGAATATGAACAAGGATAAGAATTTTATCGACTTTGACAATTGAGTATGAGCTTCTCCAAAATGGCAGGTATGATAGGTTGTTACTGATATGAGGTGGTTATTATGTACTAAAAGTGGCCCATGTAAGGACAACTAGAGTAAAGCAGTGACAGGTTCCTGGGGAGTGGAAGTCAGCCCGTTTGGTTCCACAGAAGAAATACTGCAGCTTATATTACTGAAAATCTAATGCTGGCAAAGACAAAACACACAGTGCACCACAGCTTGTGGTGTATTTGTACCGCGTAGCCACAGACCGGTCAGAGTGCCCATACGGACCCCTGTCCACTGATGAAAGTGCCTTTATTGGGCATGTTAGCATCAAGAACTGGACAAGGTAGCAATGGAAGATGGTGGCCTGGTCTGATGAACCATGTTTTCTTTTACATCATGCGCCGCACAGATAGCACAGTACACCATCTGCGGTCTTGTGGAGTCCATCTCCCTCTGCAACTGCATCCTGGACTTCCTGACAGTGAGACCTCTGTCAGCCCTTTGCTGTTCATGCTGCTTAACCCAGGACTGCACAGCCGATGTCACAACCACGGTGGGTTTGATGAATGGGAATAAGGGTCCGCACAGAGAGGAAGTGTGACAGCCAGTCAACAACCTGTTTCTGAATGTGGACGAAACAAAAGAATGGTTGTTCACTTCAGGACGGCATGACGTGATCACTCTCAGCGGAGATCATCCAGAGCACCAAGGTCCTAGATATTCACATCATGGATAACCTCATGAGGACCAGCTCCATCACCAAGAAAACCCTGCAGCATCTCAGGTCCACACCCTAAGTTTTCTACAGAGGAACGATAGAGAGCATTCTCTGTAGCTGCATCACAGCTTGCTATTGGAATTGTTCTGTTTTGGATCGCAAGACTCTATAAAGGATAATGAGCTCAGCTGAGAAGATCATCCAGGTCCGTCCCCTCAGTCACGGACATTTACACCACATGCTGCATCTGTAAAGTTATCAACATTGTGGATGACCTCACACACCCCTCACACGTCCCTCACACGTCCCTCACACGCCCCTCACACACTCGACACACCCCTCACACACTCCTCACTCGCCCCTCACTCACACGCTCCTCACACGCCCCTCACACGCCCCTCACACACTCGACACACCCCTCACACACTCCTCACTCGCCCCTCACTCACACGCCCCTCACACACTCCTCACACACTCCTCACACACTCCTCACACACTCCTCACACACTCCTCACACACTCCTCACACACTCCTCACTCACACGCTACTCACACGCTCCTCACACGCCCCTCACACACCCTCTTCTTCCTCCTCCCATCTGGCAAAAGATTCCGTTGTATATGGGCCTCTAGAACGGGAGAGTTTCTTCCCTCAGGCCACCAGACTATACAATCAGAACCCAAATGAAGCAGAAACTGTACCCCCACACACACACGCGCTCACACACACTCACACTCGCACGCTCTCACACACGCACACAGAGTACAACTGGGACTTTGATGTCCAACACTGCTGCTCAGCAGAAATGACCAAATTAAGCTTTGATATGAGTGTGAATCATGCAGAACTCTTCACAAAGCACACAGCAGATGCTGCAGGAGGGAGATAGCAGGACTTGAGGGAGACACTGACATTCAGGACTTTTAATTTAGTACAGAATGGACAGCAGCGAGAAAGTGGCATTTACACTCCTTTTGTTACAAAACAAGCTACAGTATGACAATGATGCATTTAAACTCTTTCTTACGACAAAAAAGGGATTGCAGGCCTTCTACTTAGAAAACACATGAAAACCCATTTACTCAAAACATTTATCATAACAGAGGCCTACCTGCCAGACCCAAACCAGCTAGCATGTGTTTAAAAAGGAATTCGAAATTTCAGCTTAATGAAATGGTTGAAATGTAAACAAAGTCATTCAGAGATGGAGACTGTAAATGATTAATTGCAGAGAAACTTACTGACATAGATTTCCTTGGGCTGTTATAGAAATCAGGGTTTGTATGTCCAGAACAAATATAGCCATTTTCTTAACTTCAGGCATCAGGTAAAGTCTTCATGACCATTACAATCGGAATTCAAGATTCTTTATTTGTCACATGCATAGTTATACAAGTACAATATGCAGTGAAATGTTGTGTGTAGGAGCTTTAAGAGGCGTTCAGCTCTTCAGATGTCTGGTTCCTTCACAATCACTATAAACAATTCTGACTTTTTACGTTTCTCTAGAATAGAGCAATTTATATCAAACCTTTGTGAATGACTTGTTTTACATCTCATTCACTTAATGGAAATTCTGATGATGTTGACCTTATAGTTTTCAGAAGATTGAGGAGTCAAAAAAGGAGACATACTAGACGACATCTAGATCGAAGCGTCACTAATAATAATTGGTTATATAATGAGCTCTGTCCACTCGGAAGGAATCAACATGTTAAAAACCCCAAGTATCAAAAGAGAACAAGAGGCTCAGCGCGAATTTATTCCACTTTAGAGGCAATGGAGGCAACCACAACAGTTTTGTTCCTTCAGATGTCAAACTACAAAGACTAAAACAGCCACTGTGATCTTCTGGTTTTCTGAGAGAACACTCTGAACAATAAAGGCATGATTTTCATGCCATCGTCGACTGGCAGTGACTAACACAGGACCAGGCAGACATCAGATATTAATTATAATAAAAGTGCACTCACTCTCTCTCTCCCTCTCACACACATACAATCTTACCAAGAAATCAAGAAACTGCAGGGCCTCTCCACTGCACATTCATTGATATGCACAAATGTGTGTGTGTGTGTGTGTGTGTGTGTGTGTGTGTGTGTGTGTGTGTGTGTGTGTGTGTGTGTGCGTGAGAGAGAGCAAATAAATGTCAATTAAAAATCTTAATACTGATCTTCATGAAATATGGTGCTTCAGATTCCATGTATATATGTGTGTAGGTGTGACCTTGAGAGACACCAATAAAGTTGAAAGAAAGAAATACAGAAAGACAGAAAGAGAGAGAAGAAAAAGGAGAAAAGAATGGGTGGCTGCATCTCTCTCTCTCTCTCTGTCTCTCGCTCTCTCTCTCTCTCTCTCTCTTTCTGTCTCACTACTCCTCCCCTCTCACTCCCTCTTACTCCACTTCAAAGGCTTCACAGGGGGGGCCATGGGGGTCTGCCTGGTGGAAATGAAACCACTGCGATGTCAATATCAGATTTCATTTTACTTCAGAGAGATAAAGACAGAGAGAGAGAGGATGAAGGGAGGACACAAAGACTGGATTAGACCTGGTGTGATACTGTGCTGTGTTAAGAAGAAGTTTTGAAAGAAAGAAAGAAAGAAAGAAAGAAAACTATGCAGGACTAAATATGGAAAAAAAAAACACAAGAAAGCTGTTATCAGGTTTTAGAACAAACATCCAGTAGAACAGAAGCTTTAGGATAGACTGATCTATCCATACTGACACAAATAAACTCTTTCATAATGTCTGTAGGTTGAACAGCTTTCACAGAACACTACAGAAAATCAGCAGTGAGAAATCTCTCTCTGCATTTAACCCAATCACCGAGAGAAGAGCAGAGTGTGTGGATGGTACCTGCTCAAGGGTACCTCAGTGGAGCCACTAGCAGTGCTGGGATTTGAACCTACTGCCTTCTGATCACAGGGGCAACTCCCTAACCACTAGACCACCAGCTGCCCCAAAAATGAGATGCATGCTACAATTTCTCATTTGGTTGAGTGTAAAGTTTGTCCAACCTCAGAATGGCTGCTAGCTTAGCTTGGAGAAAGAGAAAAAGTGAAAGAGATGAGGGCAAAAAGGAAGGAGAGCGAGAGAAAGACAGGAGAGATTCTCTCTCAGTAAGTCTAGGCCACGACCATTTTTTGACTCACTGGGCTGAAACACAGAAACTAAAGGACACTGCTGAGCTGAGAGGCAGCAAAATGAATGACATTTCTGTATTTCCGCTCTCTGTGTGTTTGTCCTTACATACATCAGCAAGTGCACTGAGGCTGTGGAGAGGACTAGCAGGTTCTAGGAAACTGCGTTTGTGACAGAGCAAAGAAACATGAGTGTTTACTAAAAAAAACGTATCTTCTAAGAAATTGTCCCTGGTGAAAATGTAAAACTGGGCTCCACCAAAACAACACGTCCCGTAGGCTTTGTTCCAGTTTTCTTTACTTCTAAAGACTTTTTCCCAGTGTGCGAAAAATGTCTCAAAAGTAGGTAACAAAGTATTAAGAGGACACTTATATATTACCAGCGTTTGAACAATGGGCTTTGACATCAATGATAAGTTAAGACATCCTCACACAGGGCACCGATTATGACAAGTATTCAGGTTTTAGACACACAATAGTCATTTAAAGAACAAATTCCATGACAAAGAAGCATGGTGGTGCAGGGGCAGCGCTGTGCCTCACATCTCCAGGGTGGGGGGGTTGAATCCGGGTCCTGGTCTTGTGTGTGTGTGGAGTTTGCATGTTCTCCTCATGGTGGTGTGGGTTTCCTCCAGGGTCTCCAGATTCTCCCACAATCCAAAGACTCTCTCTCTCTCTCTCGCTCCCTCTCTTTCTCACACACACACACACACACACACACACACACACACACACACACACACACACACACACACACACACAC
>JBBJLS010072509.1:0-10339 GCA_037577275.1 Bryconaethiops microstoma
TCTGGGTGGGGGGGTGTGTGTGTGTGTGTGTGTGTGTGTGTGTGTGTGTGTGTGTGTGTGTGTGCATGCGTGCATGTGTGCTTTTGATTACTATGGATTAGAGGATGAGCCTGTTCCTTATTGAACTGTCATGATGACGTTTTTGTCTAACCCTCTGACTTTTATCTGTAAGGCTGCAAAACCCTGTGTGCAACTGTAGGCCCACACACACTTAAACACTTACGCACACACTTATTGTGGCATCAAAAGCTGTTGGTAGCTGACGGAATCCAGTTTATCTCTGGCCCCGATGACCTTTGCTCGCATGACCCTTTATAATCCTGCAGCAATGAGTTTCTGATCCTCTGTGACACACTGATGTAAATAAAAATGGAAAAATGAACAGGTGTCAAGACAACTGCTTTTTTTATTACAGGCCTATACTTTTGGGTTCAATGCAGTACCTGTTCATTCTGGATATGCACCAATCAGCCATAATATTAAAATCACTCACAGTGAAGGGAATAATTGATTATCTTGTTTCAGGGACTGTGGGGGATATTAGACAGCAAGTGAACAGTCAGTTCTTGAAGTAGATGTGTTGGAAGCAGGAAAAGTGGGCGGGAGTAAGGACTGATTTTCACAAAGGCCAAATTGTGGTGGCTTGATAACTGGGTCAGAACATTTCCAAAACAACAAGTCTTGTGGGATGTTGATGGTATGCTACCAAGGCTCTACTGTAGCACAAGTTTGTGGAAAGTTTATACTGGGTGTCATAGAAAGGTGTTAAAACACTTGCTGCCTGCCGTATATGGGGCTGCACAGCCACAGTCAGAGTGCCCATGCTGACCACACTCCACTGCAGAATGGGCACATGAGCATCAGAACAGAACCATGGCGCAATTAAAGAAGGTGGCCTGGGGAAGAGATGGCACCAGCATGGGCATCAATTATCCTTGGGAGACTGGGTACATGTTCCCATCACTTTTTGTTAGGGCCAATTCACCCCCACCATTTTTATAGCAGCCTTGAGCGGCACTGCAAAGGCCCGGAGGTTGTTGGCCAGCGTGAGGTTGAGGAGGAATTTGTTGATCAGGAAGGGTTTCCTTAGCATGCCTTGCTGTTTAGGACTCCCAAGGTTTTGGCAGCAAAGCCAAGCACCCCGATGATGGTAGGTGCCACGCCTGAACATCACTTCCCACACTCAGGATCACACACTCCCACACTTGTGTCAATGAAGCAAAGAACATTTGTTGATCACATTTATTTTTCAGTAATTAATGGGTTAATATAACGTGTCACTGTACATAAACATGTTTCATTTAGGAGACACTTTACAAAGCTATCGATGTTCAAGGAACTTTGTAAATCAAGGAGCTTTATTATTCAAGGAGCCCAACCACCCCAATCAACAAAATGACACATGTGATGCACCACAGCATACCTTTAAATGTCTTATAGAGTCCATGCATTGACGGGTCAAAGTTCTTTTGGTGGCACAAGAAGGACTCAAACAATATTAGGCAGATGATTTCATGTATTTTGACTAGTGTATTTTTGTTGATTGTCCAGGTGAGGAAATGGAAGATGCTTAGTCGGCATCACAGTGATGGTAAGGCGAAGGAGGTGGAGCCTGAAGGTCAAGTGATCTGCCCCTGGGCCATGTCACCCCTGCTAGGAAACCCTGTACTATTGGAGTGCTGTGTCTGCAGTGGACCCTTCATTACCTACAACAGTGAGGAGGCGTGGCAACCACGGCAACGCACGCAGGTCAGTATGCACATGAATACTCACACACACACAAATGAAGCCTGCTTGTTCAACATCAGAACATGATGCTCTTTTGACAGAATTGGCGCAAATTCCCACAGACACAATAAAAATTTCCACAATCTTGTTGAGAGCCTTCCCAAAAGAGTAGAAGCGTTTATAGCCTCAGTGGGAGAAACTATATTACTACCTGTGTTTGTGGAATGGGATGTCCAACAAGTGTGATGGTCAAGTCCACATAACTTTGGCTATATAGTTTAAGTAATTATCTGTATGTTCAGTTCAATTCAATTCCTATTTATATATATAGCGCTTTTTATAACTAAGTTGTCACAAAGCACCTTTACAGAGTCCAGGTCCGAGCCCCTAGTGAGTAAGCCAAAGGCTGGAGGAAGAAACCTCAGGAGGAACCAAGACCCAAAAAGACCCGTCCCTCTCAGGTTGACAAGGAGGAAAAGGAACAAGAGTCTTTATGGGGATAAATTGCATGAGAAGGCCTTCATGAACAAGATTATAGGCAGATAGGCAATCTATGGCTAAAAGAGTTTCACTAAGTGTCCATAGAGGTCAATTTTGTTGGAAGAGGACCTTGGAGTCTGTAGTCCATAAACATCAGGATCAGGAGAAACACTCTGTGGCGGAGCTTTAGGCAGCAGTTGCGCCAACTTGGGGAAGGGCCCGAGTGGACCTGAAACCATTTGAGGGCAATTTCCTGCGGTGATCAGTCCGGCAGATGTGCAGCAGTTCCCCTCGGAGAAAACAGAGAAAAGAGTTTGGTCTGTTTAAATTTGCAGAGGATTATTTATATCTGTGAGGGGTGCAAGTTAAGACTCCGGCATATCTAGCTAGAGCAGCCTAGCTAGAAAGGGCAGAACCGAGAGGTATGATGAGCATGAGAGCGCCCTGAGACACCAGCACACCTCCACTCCACCGTCACAAACCTGAGTGAACGTGAGGAATGGTGGGGTGACAACACCAGTGTCCCAGTTTACTTGAATTCTCTGTATGTATGTACGTAAAATTAATATATCCAAAATGTGTTTTAGATATGTAAGTACCTATACGAAATAAAAGTGTTCCAACCCTAAATCTAAACCTAACCTAACTTTGACCTCAATGACCAAAAACAACAGCTTTTGGTCATTGACCAAAACATGTTTTTTATAGTAAGCAGTAAAAAAGCCCTCTGGTTTTCCATCATCTGTAAAATGCATTAAAAAACCTACACACAAACACTTACTTACACCGATACCGAAACTCAGCAAACCACAATCCGATTACTGATAACAATATGACTCACATTTTTCATATACACTTCCTGAACAAACCCCTATGTTCTATTGCACAAGACATCCAGGCCTTGATGCGATCCTGCTGGCAACTGGTCAGTTACATTGACTAGACCACACTTAGCTGAAGTGTACACTGCTGGTCAGAGATGTGTAGTGGTTCATATACACAACTATACAACTTATGCCCTCTTCTAAGAACAGCAAATTCTTGCACACCCATACAAAACTGGCATCAGCCACAAGATTAAAACCAATGAGAGGTGAAGTAAAACAGATGACCTCATTACAATGGCATCTGTCAAAGAGTAGGATATATAAGGCAGCAAGTGAACAGTCAGTTCTTGAAGATGATGTGTTGAAATCAGGGAAAATTAGGAAGAGTAGAGATCTGAGTAAACTTTTATAAGGGCCAGATTGTGAGGGCTAGGCAACTGTAACTGAGCATCTCCTAAATCTTGATGGGTCAGAGCTGTTTTGGCCGCACGATGGTGACCTACACAATATTAGGCAGGTGGTTTCAATATTATGGCTGATTAGTGTATATACCACTGCCATTAAGGGACACCGCTGCCATCCACATGATGTAAAAGAAAATGTTTTTGGCAGTGGACAGGGGTCAGCATGTGTACTCTGACCGGTCTGCAACTACGTATGCAGCCCCATAAGCTGCTGTGATATAGTAGCTTTTCTGTGAGATTGGACCAGACAGGCTAGCCTTTGCTCCACACTTTTATTTGGTACTAAGCACTGCATATCAGGAACCCTGAACTCCCAACAAGAACTAGACATCTGGCCATCACAATTTGGGCAGACCCTCTCGCCTTTTTTTTTCTTTCAAGAACTGACTGTTCACGTGCTGCCTAATACAGTATATGCCCCCCCACTTGACAGATGCAACTATGACAAGATATTACATAGAACAGAATAAATAAATGTAGAATAGATTTTTATATATCCATATAATAATCGAATAAATGTGTTTCGATCAATTAATCACAAAAAAATTAAAGCTGATTAATCACATGCCGTTGTGACTCTTTAAGTTAGGGGCGTCGGAAGCCATTTTAAAGTGGGAGGGGCATGGGGCATACTGTTGGGGGACACTGGAACGAAAGGGGGGTGGGGGTGATACCCGTGGCGTATATTTTTTTTTGTGTGTGTGCGTGTGTGCGTGTGTGTGCGTTGCAATGCTTAGCATTTAGGACTGAACCCGGCGGTCCGAGCCAGAACAGCCCGATACCAGCGCCCAGCGGCCAGCCACACTGGATCAGGCATTCAGACCCAAACTCAGCACGTCAACCTGTAACCCACTAACTAACTCCCTGACAAAATAGAGTTTATTTTGTCACTTACAGTATTGTAGAAATAGTGTGAAGGGGTGTTATTCGATAGTTACTTCTAGGTTATAATTGTGGCTCGAGATGCCTTGTGTGCTGAGTGCCGGAATCATTAGTTTCGTCCCTCTAATGACGAAACTAAGTTTCGTCCCTCTAATGTCCCTCTAATCATTAGTTTCGTCCCTCTAGATTCGTAATATAGCCTGCCCAGCTATGGCAGGCTATATTACAAGCAGATAGAATCAGTTGGAGTCATTCTGAAAGCATTAAGACACATTAAGCTGGTTTAACGTAACATAGGTGACAGTACCAATGCTAACACACCCAGCTAACTAAGGTTTACTAAACAAGAGGGTCACTGAAAACATCTTTCTTTCCTTTTCTCTCTCTTTACATTTCTTCTCACTCATCTCCCAGTTTCTCTTGCTTTTTCTCTTGTCTTTCACTCTTTCCCCCTTTCTCTCTGTTCTCTTTTTCATGCATCTTTACACTTCTCTCTCTTTTTTCCTTGTGAATATCTTTTTCATTCTCTCTTTTTTATTTCGATCTCTTCATCTCTCATTCTCTTATTTTTGTTCTTATCCCACTTTCATTCTCTCTCTCCCTATCAGCAATTTTTTTTCTCTCTCTCTCTCTATCTCTCTCCCACACTTTCTCATATTTTTTCTTTGACTTTCTGTCTCTTTCTTTCTGCATGTTTGACCCTGTCTGACTATCTCTCTCTCTCTCTCACTGAGAACGCATTTGAGAAATGTAATATGTTTTTGTGCTCTAATCTGATTGAGTAAGATATGTGTATGTGTATATGTGTGTGTGTGTGTGTATGAGAGGCAGTGAACTGGGGCACCATGGCAACATCCAAAGTTCTTGTAGGTCGACTTTTACTACTAAAAACATCTCTCTCTCCATCTTCCCTCATCTGTCACTCCTCCTCCCACTGCCACCCCTCGCTTTCTCTCTTTCTGACTCATGCAGCTTTCAGTCTGTTTGCTTCTTGATTTGGGCACTGATTCACTGCAGGATTTTTGGAGCGTTCATGCAGAACTCTCAACAGTGTGTCATTTTACATTAAAAAAAAAAATGTTTGCCATGCATTATTAATGAGGCAAAGGCCTACATCTGCTATTGCTATGGATACATCCACAGGGTGAGGAAATAAACTTCAGAGAGGGAGAGAAAGAGGAGGGTTTGGGATGTGGGGGAGAGGTGGGGGGTACAGGCATTTCCAGACAAAGAGACAAAGAGGGAAGAAGGTGCTGGGGAGATTTGTGTGTATATGTGTGTGTGTGTGTGTGTGTGTGTGTGTGTAATATATCTGATAAGTGGGTTAGTGTCAATGGTTAAAAAGCTTTCTCACATTTCAGCTTTCCTGCTGTGGTAATGAAAAATATACAAAGCTTAAGATCTACAGGCAGTTAGTGGTTTAAATAAAGGATAGCCTAAAAAGACTTATGGCATCTATTCTATCGTAAGGTCAAATAACTCTGATCATGTAAAGTAACCGA
The DNA here is from genome assembly GCA_037577275.1 of Bryconaethiops microstoma. Taxonomy (NCBI): domain Eukaryota; kingdom Metazoa; phylum Chordata; class Actinopteri; order Characiformes; family Alestidae; genus Bryconaethiops; species Bryconaethiops microstoma. The sequence continues at coordinate 5,884 of JBBJLS010072509.1, forward strand.
TCCAATGGTACTCTTACACCATCATTGTCAAGTTCAGTGACTTTTTTAGGAGTGTGTTCCAGGGTGTGAACAGTTTCCCTGGTCCTGGTTTAGCAGTACCTCATATTTTTTTAAATGTAACAATCACTGCTGAACCCATCCTGAAATGTAACATAGGCTTGTGTCTGCAGTTTGACTGACTTATCCATGCTCCGCCCACAAACATGTTCTAGGTTAGATGGACGTTAAGGAATGCCAATAAAAATACTGGATTTTAGCTTTCTGCAGTGGTATATAGACTAAAAAGGACCAATGAAGGGTTCTTTGAGTGCGGATCCTTTGTGCTTCTCTAAGGAACTGGGTCTGCTAAAGAGAAATGTACAGGTAAAGAACCTTTTAATGGTTCCATGAACCTTCACATAGCTGGCCTTGATCTTTCAATCAAAAGATGATTATCACAAAATCTAGAGCTGAGTATGAATATGTGATGAAGTGGACTGGTTTAACACTGACTGATGGAGAAGATCAATAACCATCGAGATCTGAGTTTTACAATTATAGATGAAATTTGGTAAGCAACAGGTCACTTGCTGGTCTTACAAATGTTCTTTTTATGTAAATGTTATAACTGCTTATTAATGGTTTTAGGATGATTATAACCTTATTAATAACAGTAAAAATATTTTAAACCATTCAAAGTCTTTGTAGGGACATTTGTCTTGGTATAGATTTTGCTTATGCCTGTAAGGTTGTTGGTTGAAATAGTAGATCGTTTCTCAGGAAATTATCCAGAAATATCATCTGGTTTGTCTCTTTTTAAAAACATCTTCTTCAGTGTAGTTATCGCATGGAGGTCTAAGGTCTTCTCCTCCTGCTAGACACACATGTGTGAGATAAGAAAAGGTGCTCTAATATAACACAGGGGTGAAAGAGTTGTCGCCCAACATGCTGACCCACTTTTCTGCTCTTTTCCCAGGCCATGGATCTGTACTACCATGGAGATGGAGATCTGGACTATAGCTGTTCCTCAGACACCAGTAAGAGCTGCTAATTTCAATTTCACTCTTTTTTACAGCCCTTTGTTAAAATCCCCTGCAGTCAGTCACACTCCGGTACACTGGAGTGATGACATAGAAGAACCACTTTAATGAGAGAACCACTTTAATGAGAGAACCACTTTAATGAGAATTATTTTTGTAAATGTTAAGAGCAAGGGTTGTCAAGGGGTGTAATTCTTATGAAATAACAAACTGTACCCAAATGAAACATTACTATTATTCTAGCATTAATGTGTGAATCCATTTAATCCTTCGAGGAGTATGTCACACATATGTGATTAGAATGTTTTATTATGGTGCAAGAGTTACACTACCATTGGAATGTTTTTGCACACACTGAGATTTCCTATATTTGCACTCACTTAATATCGGCTAATAATATACTCAGTATTCTTTGATAATAAAATACATTTACCGTACGTTCATCTTTTGAGAACCTTTTTAAGCCAGAAAATGTCGTATTTTTTCATCACTACTGACTGACAAAATGCACAGAATATAATTACAATTGGAGCACCAAACAACTGTAAGATTAAATAAATAAATAAACAACATGCTGCTTTTTCAAGGTTTTGTAGAAATTACTTAAAACAAAGTGACTGATTTTTAATGTTATATAGTAGTAATACATTATGTAACAACAAAGGCTCAAATGACTGATTTTGAAGATACATATCAGGTCTGTATTTAGTGCACTGACATTCACTTTGATATTGTATAACTCAATTCTTCAGCATCACACAGTTCCTTCTGGCTTATGTATCATTGGACAAAAAAAATATTCTTAAATGATTCCAATCATTCTTCAAAATTGTGCCAAAATAATATCCAGTCCAAAGAAATGTCTTGGTCTCCAAAACCTCCAGATCTTTCCCCCTTTGAGCTGCATGGGATGAGCTGGAAATGAGCATCCAGTGAATTAGACAGAACTGTTTCCATACTTGAAAAGGGGCTGGAGTTATTTCTAAAAATTGCTGGAGAGGGTTTGGTGAATCTGTGCTGCTGCTTATTTTTACATGAGCTTTTGCATACATTAAATGGCACTTACAGTGTATATTGTTACATTACACTTCAAAACCAGTTCAATTTGTTTTAAGTGTTTTAATATTTTCTTGTAATAAAATAGAGCAGTACCATGTTGAATTTTCAAAAGAATCAGAGGGTGGGTGTAGTTTTCATATCCAGTGTGTGCCGTAACAGTCATGCAACCCTTTGCCTTGACCTTTTCCCCCTGTGAAATACATGCAATATCACAGAGGCGCATGTTCAACAGGAACTTGCACCATCTGATTTCCTTTTTGTTTTTTTTTTAGTGGAGTCACTTTGAACCATATTACCCAAATTTTAGATTAATTGTAAATTATTGCTTAAAAATGTTCTCAGTGTCCTCATACCATTAGCATGAGTGTTTTTTAAAAGAGGTGGGTGAAAAGACACAAAAGCTGGAACTAACAAGTAAGTCTCGACACTCGAATTCCAAGTCAAGTTCCAGGTCATTGCAGGCAAGTCTCAAATGAAGTCCAGAGTCAGCATTAAACATATACTGTATGTGTGTGTGTCAGCATTAGAAAAGCAAAGCCGAGTTTCAAGTCTTTTTTTGATTTTGTCATCAAATTCCTGACTCAAGCGCAAGTCATGTGATTTCCACACCTGAGTTAGTTAACCTCAGACTGTCAGAAAAAAAAGAGCTTATTAAAATGAAACAATGATCCTAACATATTTCTGAATGGTTGAATGTGGGTAATTTTTAATAATGAAAAGTGAAAAAAGTTTGAATTATTAGGAATGACATGGGCTAACTGGCACCCCAACTGTGGAACCGCTAGGTTAACTCACCAGACTACTGTTTGTGAAGCAGAAGACAGATAAGTTAAATGTTAGCTGATGTTTTTCACCTTCATACAGATATTGAAGCTATGTGAAATGTCATTGCTCCACTTTCCCATCGCTACTGGGTGACTAATTGTCTTGTTCTCACATGTGTGACGAAATAAGAGAAATGACCACCATGTAAATAACAGGCACTGATTAGCTCTTCTTTTTTTTTTTTTTTTCAGACTGACAAACAAACATGTTTTTTAAAACCACCTTGTACTTCCCTGTGTTCTAAGTGTGCAAGACAGGACGGGTTTAATCAATGCTCTCATTTGTTCTGTAACATGTTTTGAAATTGAGCAACCTGTTTTTTTCTTTTTAAATGATTGACGGTTGTGTCACACGTGACACAGAACAATGTGCTGGAAATGACGGCAAGCAAAGAAGTCCGTGTAACTGATTGACAAAGATGACTTCACACTGATTTCTGCTACTACAGCAGCCAGTAGCGTTCACCTTTACTTGAACTTTGTGTCAGACTGGCAAAGTTCACCAAATGGTGCACTGTACCGTCCTCAAAATCACGAAATGTTAACAGTAAAACATTAAATTGTGTTCCAGTACCAGCTTGTTCTCTGATGTTCTCTGAATGCTGATCTCTTAGAATTATATGTATTTGTATGTTGGCAGTTTGAATGCAGTTGGGCAGTTTGGAGTCTTTGTAATATTTTACGTAAAAACAAACTGGAATACATCACATTTAAAATAGTATATATTATTATATATTCTATTTTAAATGTGACGTATTCCAGTTTGTTTTTATGTAAAATATTCTGTGTTTTACTAAAGGCTCTAGACTAGATGTATGCCCAGTGAAACAACAAACTATCAGACTAAATGAATCAAATGGAGGTTTTGGGTTTCTAGACTCTGGATCTTTACTTCTTTCTCGTTCATCTGATGTAACTAAACCCCACTAATCACGGCAAACAACCTCAGCAGGTTGGAGGACCTTTAATAAATGTTTGCCGTGTGAATATTTCCACACAAACCAGCACTTACGAAAGAAAAACAACTCACACAGTGTACAACAGCACATGACTAACCCGTCACCTATTTTCTTCTTCTTTCTGCCTGTTCATTCTGAGCTGGTTCCTTGAACAAAACAGGCCTGCTGTCAGTTCCTTCTCTTCAGTTGCTGAATCGAAGTTCACATATTTCTATTCCTGAAGTGTGGTGGAATGACTTTTGTTCACGCTGTGGGTCAGTGACCTTTCTGTCACTGGGTTCTGAGAATACTTGCAATAATTTAGTCCTTAGACTGATAAGTCACTTCATAAGTTTTTTTTTTTTTCCTGCTATTACAACGCAGTGCCAAGACTAAAATGATAGTCCAGAGACAGTGAGAGATAGAGGTCAGAGATACATGCAGATAATGCCTTGCGTTTCCTTTTAGGTTTCTGTTATTTCTTCATAGATAACACAGGTCAACAAAAAAATTTTTTTTTGTAATCATCAGAAACCACTACACACATTTCTAAACCAGTTTTTCATGCTGATTTCAGATCTGCTTTCAGTTTTTTTCAGTCACATCAACTTTTTGA
>JBBJLS010072510.1:2500-10339 GCA_037577275.1 Bryconaethiops microstoma
GGAGTAACTGTCACTTAAATATCCTGTTGGGGTATTTAAGTGGATGCTCTTGATAGATAAATACATGTTATTTTTATTGCATCATAATGGCTTATCTTACATTTAAGCCTTTTAGTTCGAGAGAAACATATTTTACCCTGTTCTGCTCTGAATAACACAAAACAACTATTTTACTGCCAAAGCAGTGTGGAAGATGTCTGATAAGGTATCACCACATAACGTTTTAGAATTATTGTCAAAATAATGTATTTATTAATTCAATTTATGTCTCCTGTTTTTGAAGAATATATAACGTTTAATACACCTTCTTGCCATGATATAACCATTGTTGCTGATATGGCATCAAACTTAAACTACTGCTACTGCTACTACTACTACTTTAGTTCGAGAGTGTATGGAGTTAGTAAAGTGTACGAAGAAATGGTTTGTCTTCACAGTGCTTGGACACATCCTGGGTTCCTAAGAAAGCACAGTACCACTGCATCTGTATTACACAGCCGTGTGTGTGTGTGTGTGTGTGTGTGTGTGTGTGTGTGTGTGTGTGCGCGTGTGTGCGCAGTGCTGCTCCACTGCCCTCCACATTAGCAGCATCATCACTCTCATTAGCCACATCAGCAGCTGCCACGCACCAACACTTTACCACAGAGGATTTTTGGCCTCCCGGCGCCACCCAGGCTCTGGTGCGCTATGTGTTTTTGGCCCTCTGTGGGTGCCATTACTTTTCCACAACTGAGTGTTTTTGGTCCATTTTTTTGTTGCTGTAGGAGCTCCAGTTTGAAAGGCTGACCAGGGAACTGGAGGCAGAACGACAGATCGTGGCCAATCAGCTGGAACGATGCAGGCTGGGGGCGGAGTCACCGGGAGCTGCGAGCGGCAGGTACAGAAAAAACACAGCCACACACTCAGCGTGACTCTGATAATATCCCACAGACCAACAGATGGCCTTTTTGCACTAAGCTTTCTCCTAAAATACACTCAAATTAATAACCATAAGTCATTAAAAGACCTTCTCAGAGCGGTTGTAAATTGCCACTGTCGTATGGAAAATGAATACTCCATGTATATTTAATTACACTGGCTGGAAAAGGCAGCTGCCCTTTATGTGAATGGACATTTCATATTAAATTGAGGAGTAGATTTTTTATTATTTCATCATAGTGGACACAAATTTGAATTTGATATATTGCATAACGTCCTATGTAATAATTACATTTGAAATGTGCTCCCTTGTAAAAGATTTGCTTTTCCTTTTGACCAAAGGATGAAATTGTGACAAAATGTAAAGGTATCATTTTAAAATGTGGTACATAGAGGCATGACAACTCGCAGAACCATTTGAAAGGTTAAATGGCTGCTTGCTTGGTTAAATGCTTATATGAGAAACTAGTTCTTAAAAAATGTTTCAAAAAAGCACCAAAAGGGTTGAACTACTTCTACAGCTGTTACAAACAAAGAACCTTTTTTTGGGACTATATTTGAACCCTTTTTATCTGAGAGTAATACGTTTTGATTTTTTTAAAGCTGAGAAAGTTTCTGTTGTCTTGTGACAGTGATGAAATACTAAATTATCTTTACCGGCTCTGCTCCTGAAGATCTGCTGTCATGCAGAGTTTTGGTCCAGCCATAATCCACTACAGCGGATCTTCAGCAGCTTCTTGATTAACTATCAGGAGTGTGTGGGATTTGTCGTGGAGGTGACACCTACAGGAATATAGATGTAGATGACCTCTGAGCTAGCCTGGATGGTGCTGTGTAGACCACTGTGGACGTTAAAGGCTCCTCCTGCACTTTATTCCTGCTCCCCGGAGCAGTCATCCCAGTTTTCCAATTTATTCTGCAGCTAATAAGGTTTAATGCATTCTAGTACGGAGAGCTCCAGAGCACTGATCCAAAAAACCCTAATCCAAAAAGAACACATTTTAAAAATTACAGGGAGCTTTTCTGGCAGAAGTGGCTTAATTTGCGTACACTCTGTGTGCTCTTGCTCGTGTATAATTTACTGTGATTGTATGGGCGGTGGAGAGGCTTGTGGATGGTGTGAAACAGTTTGTAGGATTTGTTTTTTTGCCGTATTTTTGAAACCACACTGTGTGTTAGCCTATGGGCCTCTCAAAACACCAGGGAAGAATCCACCCTCTGTCTGCATGCCTGGCTGCTCTCTCTCGCCACACACACACACACACACACACACACACACACACACATCAACAGACATAACTCAGTCTTGCTGCTTACTCAGTTGCTTCTTCACTTAGCTTTTTCACTGACGTTATATGTGAAGAGTGTTTGTGTGTGTGTGTGTGTGTCTGTGTGTGCGTGCAGTAAAGTCTTAGGCACCTATGCAAAATGTTTAAAGCCGTTTTTCTCAGCGTGTGATGAACCGTTTTTCTGCCAGCAAAGTTAACAACAGAATAAATGCAAACAAACAAGAAAGCATTAAATTAAAAAAAAACGTTTCAAGATTTGTTTTGTTTGTTAAAACGAAGTTATCTGGTGGAGAACACAGGTTCGGTTCCAGATTTCTCCTCTGTTCCTCGAGCCATTGTTTGGATTTGTGAAACTCCATCAGCAGCTCCTGATTCAATTTAATGAATGACTGACTGAGTCAAACCAGGTTTTCTGATGGAAACTACAAGTGATACTGGACTCCACAAGGACACACTGACGTACTGAACATAAAAGCAATGTTTACTGTATAATGTTATTAGTATTGATCCTTTTTAGCTTTTTGTATATTTAGTAATATTATGTGGAGAAACATTCGCTGCGCATCTGACCAGTTAAGCAGGTGCCTTAAACTTTTTTTCACAATACTGTATGTGAACAAACATATTACTTAATATTTCCAGCTCCGGTGCTAAACTGTAAAGTCTAGTCTGAGAAGCACGTTTGGGGTAAGGGGGGAGTTTTTGGCGAAGCCTCTGCTTTACCTCGTGTTTTTGTAAACTGTGTTTTTGATTGTGCTGTGGCCTTCGCTGGTGTATTGTCTGGTTGTGTACTTGTGGGTGTTTGTTTCTCACAGCAGGGTGAACAGTGTGTAAGTGTGTGGTTTTACGAAGCCGTGTTTTTGTGGGTGTGGGACAGTGCCATAGGCAGTGCTGTAGGTTAATGAAGTGGAGCAGACAGGCAAATCTTCATGCAGGCTCTTATCCAGCCCAGGCCATTATTACTGCTTTCAGACCCGCCTCTCTGAGCCTCGCTGGGCCCTTCAGCTCTGCAGGGTAGCCGCACATGATGAAAGAGGACCTTCTTTCTGGGCTTTCTTTCAGAGCCAGGTGTTCTGTAGGTCAGGGCTTTGCGGCCTCATCTCATCAGAAGAGGTTTGAGGAGCTGGTCTCGAGCACAGCTCTGCTTTAATACATCCTTAACCTGCTGGACGCCAGCTGGTGGAAATGTGGGTCCACACTGATGTGTCGGATAATCTTCTGTGTGTATGACCTAACAGGTCCCTGGTGGAGAACTAACGTCCTCTCTGGTAGAATCTCAGTCTACTAACAACTCTTAATTTTAAGTCTGGGTTTACTACGGCAGCTGGTGGCCTGGTGGTTAGGAAGTTGCCCGTGCGATCGAAAGGTCGTGGGTTTGAATCCCAGGACTGCCCTGGCACCACTGAGGTACCCTTGGGCAAGGTACCGTCCCCACTGGAGCTCACAGTGCTGTGTCACCGGCAGCCCACTGCTACACTTGGTGAATGGGTTAAATGCAGAGAAAATTTCACATTGTTCACACTGTGTACTGTGCTGTGCTGTGCTGTGCTGTGCTGTGCTGTGCTGTGCTGTGCTGTGTTCATGTATGACTATAAGGGGCCACTTTACTTTACTAGTGCTTTCTTTTGGCCTGCAAAGCACAGATGTATGTCACTTTGGATAAGAGCATCTGCAAAATGCTATAAATGTAAATGTAGTTTGTGTATATGTGTGTGTGCGCATGTGTTTATGTGCATGTGCATGCATGGCTGGGTTCAAATAGTCAAAATATCATTCTTGATTAGTTATAATAACTTATTTCTTCTCCTTAAAGGTGCATATCCTGCTTTTTTCATTTTTTTAATTTATTTTTCTAGTTTAAAAAATATCAAATGATATTTGCTTACCTATCTTCAAACCCCTCTTGTTGGTCTCTTTTCCTTTTGGCATATGGCAATCATATTAGCTCCTTAAAATCAGCATTAGTAACAATTGTCATGGGCTGTTCCCCAGTGAGGTGAGAGCTGGAGGCATCCAGAGTGTCTTCATGCTTTTCCGAGTGTCCGTAGATGAACTCTTTTATTAGACCCCCAAACCCCTTTACTTTCTCCACCTGCTCCCTCTTCACACTCAAGTGCAGTGAGGGGCCGGGAATGGAATGGAATGGCATGAGGGAGCGGAGGGCAAGAAAGGGCTTATCTGGCACATGAAGATTTTTCAAGCTTTTTAAATCAGTTGTAATTAAGCGTAGATGATGATGTAAATTTAAACAAAGTCACTGTAGAATTATCAGAATAAGTGATATTATCGATATCTAAGTTCAGTTACATAATACTGTTTGTGAACATTATAGAGCCTTTACTCTATTGCTTAAATTTTTTCTGATGATAAAGCCATCACCAAACCTGGGTTTCTTGTAATATACCTTAATACGTCAGAATGATATTTTCATAGACTGTAATGAAGTACAACCTTTTCTACTGTGCATGTATTTCAACACTAGAAAAATTATACATGGGGAATGGTTAAATTAAGTTGGTTAATGAAATCGAGTAAAACAAGTTAATGAAATCGAGTAAAAATCATATTGCCACTGATTTAAATTATAGCATAATTTGTTCATAATAGTCATCAGGCCACTGCTATTTTTCATTGTGACATACTACTGCTGCCATATAAAGCACCTTTGTGGACAAAAGAGGTTCAGTCTGTACTTTCATAAGTGGTTTGTGAATGAAAGCTTTTTTGGTTTAGGAAATGCCTGCACTTCGTAAACCTCAAAAGAAGGCAAAATGTCTCCAAACTTTTAATGAACTGAGATGAGAGGTCTATGGATAAAGTGATAATTTAAGAAGGAAAAATGGAAAGGCTCACAAAAACGGATGGATATAGAGTGGAGAAGAGCACATTTGATGGATGAAGGCGGAGAAAGAGAGTCATTGACGGATAGATGGATTAATGACCAGGGAGCAAGGTTTGGCTGGCAAATGGAGAGGACGTTGCATAAATGGATGGAGATAAGAAGGCCAGTTGTGAAAGGATGTAGAGAGAGGAGGATGATGAATGGAGAGAGTGGGGAAGTGATCACCAGCATCTGCATGAAGGATGGGTGCTCAATTTTGTTCCGTTTTTCTGTGTGCTGCGCAAGTGGTCCTGGGGTCAGAAACTGACCTATGATGAACGAAGTAGAGGGTGGTTTACAAATCGTGCATGACAGCAGATAAACTACAGTCTGTACATGCAGAACTACAGGACCAGTTTAAACTGAAAGCATGTTTTTCATGAAGAGTTTCTGATCTAAAGGCTTGTATGTAAACAGCTGCTATTGGAAACAAATTTAAAGATGACAATGACAACAATAATAATAATAATAATAATAATAACAATAATAATAATGAGTGAATGGTGAGTTTATATATTATGCACACTGTGTGGACAAAAGTATTGAGACACATGACCAACAGGGACTGTAATGTCACTGCATTCAAATACATGGACTTTATGGAGTCGGTCCCCCCTGTGCCATTAGAGTTTTTGAAGCAGGCATGTTGGCCTTACTCTGGCTGGTTATATTTTACACTGAGACAAGTGTAAAATATAACCTGAAAGAGGAATTCACACAGTATAATTTAAGTAATAGTCATTCAGAGTGGCTTGATATGAAATGCATCATTTTATAGAAACTTTCCAGCTCAGATTTCATTACAGTGGTATAATTACTCCAGAGGTCAAACTGACTAAAAGACATATTTTCATTGCATGAGTACCTAAATGGCCATTAAGCCATTCTGTGAGGTTTTTGTACGTTGACAACTCTTCAGTAGTGAAAAAAGACTACTTAGGCTTATAACTCCCAGCATATACTTCTATGGACTTTAATAGATTTGGCCAAATTCTCTTTAAAAAGCTTTTGTAAAACATTGGCTCAGGCTCCAGGCAGTGTCTTCATATCTAATCCATGTAATCATTTCATTTGAAAGGAATTAGTCTCCGGTTCCTTTCACTTTCTACCACTTCTATATCTGGCCATCCTGAATGACTTTATTTACATCTTAATGATGTCATTATGCATCTTGTTTCAGTAAAACAGGTAGAATTCCCTTTTAACAGCCCATCTGCTGTATAATAGTAACCCTAGTAGCCACTGTTAGAGCACTGAGCTTTGTTGACCCTTGCAATAATTGATCCCACTCCACCCCCAATGCCTCAAATTGAGGTTTTTAGCTGACATCAAGGACTGATCTGACAAGGTTACACTCTTAAGAGGAAAACATTCAATACAAGGGTCTTCATATTACTTTAACACCCACGATAAACTGAAACTCAATTTTTTCAAATCCATGCTCATATGATTTCTCCGCTCATCCACATGCATGAATAATGCGGACAGACGCGCGCACACACTCATTCAGCCTCATCAGCAAGTTAAGTGGCCGTTCACACCTCTGCTGAACGACAGTAAATTGCCATCGTTTCGTTCAGGGCGCTCCAGCAGAGCGGGCGATCTCACGGCCCCCTCTTTTAATTAGCCTCCTTCTCTGCCGCATCCTGATTTGGGCCGCGTAATTCCGTAAGCTCATTTGGAGTAGCCGCGACAGCACCTGCATGGCAATAGTGCCCTACTCTGAGGTCACCGAAAAGAAAGCTGGAGCTCAGTCCCACCTATAAAAAATCAAATGCAGTCTAATACAGATTATTGTACAGTGATGTCCCAGTCCAGTCTGAAAAAAACAGCATCTGACTAGACCAAAGCATAGTTTAATGGGTCAATTTTGACAATATCTGATCCACACCCAGTCTTTTGGTTTTCTTTTTTTTGCGTTTGTAAGTGGACTTTTCACCATCTGAGGCTGCGAGGCGCAATTTCAGGCATTTTCCCTTTAAACACACAGAAAAGTAACAGTGTCCGATTGGTGCCATCTTAATAAAGTACATAATAGAAAGGAATTGCTTTCCGAGTTGCAGTGTTGAAAAAGTATTTTTTGATACAGCTGTGCGTCACTGGTGGTGACAAATAGCATTAAGCTCAATAAAACAATGTTCGTTTTCTCTCTCTGTAGAAGTATGCTTTCATAAAAGTGGTAAAACTAACAGATATTTAAATTGATTACAAATTTTATTGAACTCTATAAAATATTTAGAAGTTAGTATACCATTTTAAATTTGTAGACAACATAGCATAGTTGACCTATGTGTGGTGATTTGATAATGATATCAAACCACCACACGTAGCTGCGTTGCTGGTCTGGAGACTCAAATCTCCACCATTGTGGGGTGAGTGGATGTGACGTCACTCCTCATTAGAGCAGAGTTTGAGTGGCAGGTTGTTCTGGAGCTTTTGTGTGGGCTGAAAGCCTTTTGGAGGGGAAGAGGGAGGAGTGTGTGTGTGTTTCTGAAGGTTTTGGGTGCTTGCTGGTCATTATTTGTGAAGTGTGGTAAGTGAAGGCTTTGGTGTGGGAGTGCTGCAGACTGCTTTTACCGGACCTGAGAATCGTAAAGGAGCAGCAACACAGTGGACATGTGGGCGTTACTGAAAGTTCAAGATTTAGGATCCTTTCACTTTTTCTTAATGTGCAAGCATTTCTCTCTCTCTCTCTCTCTCTCTCTCTCTCTCTCTCTCTCTCTCTCTCTCTCTCTCTCTCTCTCTCTCTCT
>JBBJLS010072511.1:0-10339 GCA_037577275.1 Bryconaethiops microstoma
TATATATGTGTGTGTGTGTGTGTGTGTTTGTGTGTGCATCTATGTACACACATACATACATACATGCATATGTATTAACCCTTTAATGACCCCAGACATTCCTCTTTCTCTTCATGGAGAACTTTTCTCTCCTCTGTTCAACAGTGGATGCAGTGAAGCAACTGAATTCATTTCACTTTGTCTCTACATGAGTAAAACACTCCTCTAGCTACTTTTCTGACTTTACTGGTTCTCTGAATTGACGAAATGTTCCGTGGCCATGTGAGAATGATGGACATTTGAATATATGCAGCTCACTCCAGCACTATTTTTACTTCCACTGTTCAAAATGGTCTCTTTTGCCTTTTTGACCTGCACTCAGTTTCAAATGTTGTTCATGGCTTGCCTCTGCTCTTCACTCTTTTTGGGGAAGTGAAGGACCAAGCAGAGCTCTAAAGTGCATGTGTGTGTGCATCGATGGCTCCAGAGCAAGAGAGAAACTGAAACATGTTGTAAAAGCTGTACAAGTCAAAAACACTTAGATGAACGACCGGCATTTTAATTCTAAGATTTTGTGCTTCTGTGTGTGCATATACATTGCTATATATATGTGTGTGTGTGTGTGTGTGTGTGTGTGTGTGTGTGTGTGTGTAGCTTTTTGTGGAGACCAAATACTCATAAAAAGGAACATGTGACTGTGAGGATATTAGTCTTCCCTCCTGGGGGAAAAAACGCTCTATCCTCCACACTACAGTTTTTAATACACAAAAACAGCAACAGAGACTAAAGCATAGTGTTTGTAAAGGCTAGAGCTGGTTTAGGTGGAGACCAGCAGCATTTACAGACATTTCTACAGAAGAACATGGCAATACCACACACGCAGTCTGGTGTGCGTATTTGTGAGCGTGCATGGATGTGTGTGCATGCATCACCTCCATCACAGCAGCTGGGGCTCAATCTAATCATCCATCCATCCACTCTGAATAAGTGAACATATTACAAAGAGCCTTGTGCTTAATATTAAACATCCAAAGTATGAATTAGTCATGATTGTGGAGCTTGATTCTGCTCTAATGCTTTTTGCTCTCGGTAGAGAGAATCTGAGAGGAGACGGACTAAAGAAAGAATGCGTGTGTGTCTGTGTGTGTGTGTATGTGTGTGTGTGTGTGTGTGTGTGTATGAAGGAGGTCCATTCACCTTTTAAACTTTAGGCTTATTATTTCATTATTAATCGTATTATCACTATCATTCTTCTTCTTCTTATGTTATTATCATCCACAACTCATAAATGACTTATTAACTAATTATATAATACATTTACAGATGTATTAAAAATACAGATGTATTGAAAATAACATCAGATGTTACAGATGTATTAAAAATAACAGATGTATTAAAATAACATCGTTTGTGTGGTTTTTACGTACCTGTTTGTCGGGGGTAGTTTTTATATTACGTTTCTATTACCTTTTCAATAACGTTTATAATAAACATTGTAACACAAGTAGACATAACGTGTAAGATATACAATTGAAAACATGATAGAATGTAGAAGCTGTGTTTCCACCGATCACTGCTTATTGATATATTTATTTATTTACTGGTGCTGTGTATGAAAGAAATATGTAAGATGTGTAGTTCAAATGTTTTTGAGAGTGTCCGACAGTAATGTGTCGTTTATTCCCTTATAGGACAGATGAGGGGACGTAGAGTTTAGAGGGGCTGATGGAGTCGTGTTTTGTTTATATGTGTATTCAATTCATTATTCAACATGCTTTGCATTTTTGAAAGCACATGAAAGCATCACGCCATTTATACCGCTATATGAGAACGGAAGCGAAGTACGTAGACTGTAAAGTGTTAATGGGGCCATATATTATTTATTTATTATATATTTTTCACATTATATTCTTATTTTGGGGTTTTAAATCCACATTTAGTTCTATTCAAACATTGTTTGATTGTTCGGAGTGTATGAAGGTGTAACATGTCTGGAGTTCATCCGATACAAGTGTTGAATAATTTGTTATTATTATTATTATTATTTATATATTTATTGCTTTAGTTTAGGCACCATAGCCTCATTTCAGATTAAAATTAACCTTCAGACGACTGGCCGAGGCACCTCTGTTAAAAGTCCACGACGAGAATAACCATGATTCTGGGGCTGGTGGGACGTTAAACTGGGGCGTCACTCTATTCCGGGAAGAAATTATGAAAATAGATCAAGGGTAGAAAGACGACACACACACACACACACACACTCGCGCACACACACTCGCGCGCGCACACACACACTGCGCTTTCTGTGAAGTTTTTTTTTTTTTTTGGTTAAATTATTTATCCTGATAACCAGGTCACTGCTCGGCATGCGGCACATGCATGACACACGCGCGCAGATGCACAAATGAGTTAGGAATACACTGATCCACTCTCACAGACGTATTCACACACACACACACACACACACACACACACACACACGTTCATGTAAACACTGGCCATATAGATGTGAACACTGTGCGTAAAAATGTCCTCTGTACTTTTTTCTGATCTCTCTCTCTCCTCTCACTCTTTGTCTCTCTCTCTCTCTCTCTCTCTCTCTCTCTCTAGCTATCTATCTATCTTTCTGTCTCCTTCTATCTTTACAGATGTGTGTGAATGTGACTGTGGTGACAGACAGTTTCTGTGTTTAAGTGGACATCTCCTAATCAATACACTACTGTTTGTCAGTTTGTTCACCTCTCTCTCTAACTGACAGACTGAGAGAAAGAGAGAGAGAAAGAGACAGCGATGGGACAGTATATGTCTCTCTCTCTCTCTCCTCTTTATTAGTGTGGAGGGTTTAGATTAGTCCAGAGCTTTAGCTCTCTGCTGTCTTAATAAAGAAAAGCTTATGGTGTCTGTCTCCGTCTCCCCTCTCACTCTTCTGCTACCCTCTTTATCTCTCTCTCTCTTCCCCACCTCCTTTCTCACATCCTCACTCTGTTTCTCTATTCTCTTTTTCTCTTCTCTCTCAAAGTATCCTCTTTTCTTTCTTATGCTCGCTCTCTCTGTCTCTCTGTCTTCCTCCCTCCCTCCCCATCCCTCATTCTTACTTTCCTCCAGCTTAAGGGCGCTCAGTGGCAGCCTTAACAGCTAATGAAGCCACCAGACGACCCAGACCACTTTCGGCTAATGAGCCCGAACCCCTCGGTGTGTGTGTGTGTGTGTGTGTGTGCGTGTGTGTGTGTGAGTGTGTGCGTGTGTGTGTCTGCATGCGTGCGCACGTGTGTGTACACACTCGTGCTGCATCTGATTAACTCTCTCATTATCTCGCCTTTATTTCTTTTCTTGTGTCATCCTTTATTTCGGCTGAGGAATCCTTTCTAAAAGAGAATGGGGGGAATTACAGCTACGGAAGTAAACAGTTTGTTTAGTGTTTCGATTGAGTTGCTTTTTCATTTCTTATGGGAATCCAAAGCAAATGAAAGCTGGTTTATACGCACAAATACGAACCATTTCTACTCTCTTTGTCTCCGAAGAATCGATCTGCATTGGAAAATGTATCGATTTACTGATCGGCAGATTGATTTGATTGATTTACTGGTTGACTGATGGTATGTGGTTGGGAAAAAAAAGAAGAGGAGACAGAGCGAGAGAGAGAGAGAGAAAGAGAAAGGGAGAGACAGGGCAGATATGAGAAAGAATAAAGATAGACAGATAGATAGATAGACAGACAGACAGACAAATATACAGTCGTAAATGAAATTTTTCATACCCTTGGCAAATTTTTTATTCAACCAGCAAGTTTCTTCTTGATTGGAAATGACATAGGTGTCTCCCAAAAGATAATAAGACAATGTACAAGAGGCATCATAGTGGAAAAAAAAATCTCTCAACTTGCTTGTAACTACGCCAAAATTACTAAGTCAAAATTTGCCAGGGGTATGAATAATTTCATTTATGACTATAAATATATATATATATATATATATATATGTAGATATACGGATAGACGGAGAGGCAGAGAGACAGATAGCAACAGAACAGCTGTACAGATTGTACAGACGTACAGACTTTATGCTCATAATGGACTTACATGCACTCTAACGTGTGTCAGAATAACAGTTAATATTAACAATATTAATAGCCATGAATGAGAAGCAGTCACTATCTGCATACTGCTTTGTGTAATACATTGTATAAAATATATTTTGTATATAGCAACAATAATCCATGTGTTACATTCTGATCCAAATTTTAATAAAGTCTGGTTTTATTCTATTTTGTATTTGTATGTGCATGCATGTATTTATATATTGCTTTTATATGTAAATTTCCAGTCTGCTTTATTCTTGTGTCGCTCTCAGAAACATCCTTTCCTCCCTCATTTTTGAATAGCTCAGTTCATGCTATTTCTGTAAAAAATAAAAATAAATGCAGCTCTGTGAATGCAGAATATTTATTGCCCTCACAGTGTGTGTGTGTGTGTGTGTGTGTGTGTGTGTGTGTGTGTGTGTGTGTGAGTGTGTGTTAAAGGCTGTGTTAAAGCATGTTCTGTTTTTAAGAACAATGGATCATTTCATTATGTTTGGATGGTCATTTTTGTGGAATGCGCATTACATGTTTTTTACTCTCTGTTGAGCGCTGTGTATGCGTGTGCGCACGCGTGTGCGTGTATGTGTGTTTATGTCCTATTACATATCTGCTCCATTTGCAAGACTTCTAGAAGCAAGATGGGGATGAGAAAGAAAAGGGAGAAATACGAGAAAGAGTGAAAGAGGATGAGATTGAATGAGAATGATAAGTGAAAAAAACATAGAAAAGAGACAAAAACAAGAGAGAGTGGGATGGAAAAAGATGAGAAGGATAGGAGAGAGAGAGAGAGAGAGAGAGAGAGAGAGAAATGAGAGAAATGAGAGAAAAAAGAAAAGAAGCAAAAACAGGAGAACAAGAGAGAGAGAGGAATGGAAAGAGATGAGAAGAATAAGAGAAAGGAAAGGAATGTGAGAAAGAAAAGGAAAGAGAAGACAAGAAAAAAGTGAGAGAGAGTCAGAGAAAGAAAGAGAAAGAAGGATAGATGCAGAAAACATTCTTGTGTGTCTGTAGATGAAAATAAGAATAACACAAAAGTCCATGTCCACCTACACACACGCACACACTAACACACACACTCATAAAATGACAAGCAGTGACTCATGAGCACATGCATAAATGCGTCCTCTAACAAACACACTAGCACACAACAGAGTGTCTATCAGCGATACACACAGAGACACACACAGACACACTGTGCAGTGTGTTAGAAAAGGCAGGTTGGGTGAGTGTGTAATGAGCGGCAGCATGCTTATTAAAACCACTTGATTACATTGAAAATTACTTTAAATAACAATGACAAGTTGTTGCCTTTATTGAATTAGCGCAGCGCTGTGCGGGGAGTTAATTCCATTAGCATCCAAACCTCAGCCATGAGTTTATCCCATACACACACACACACACACACGCATACACACCTCTACAACACTACTCCATCTCTCTATCTTCTCTACATCTTTATTACACTTGTACTTTTAGTTTTTTTCTCTCTCCCTCTGTCTCTGTCTCTCCATTTCCCATATCTCTTTCTATCACGCTCTTTCATTCCTGCCTCACACTACCTTCTCGCTCTCTCTCTCTCTCTCTCTCTCTCTCTCTCTCTCTCTCTATTCTCATTTTCTCTCTTTCTCACTTTCTTTTTTCTTCCTACACCACTATTTATCTCTATACTTTTTTTCTCTCTGACTTTTGCCCTCTTTCAGTTCTCTCTTCTTCCTTCTTACTCTCTCTTTCATCATTTATCTTTCTCTCTTATATCTAATTTTCTCTCTTTTCTCTACTTTTTTATCTACTTTTCTCTCTCCTTCACTCCATCCATCACTCTCTACCTCCTTTAGGATGAAAGGATTACTCTGACCTCTCTATATTTCTCTGTCTCTCTCTCTGTTGCTGCCTCCCTGCCCATTTCCTCCATCTCCAGCGTCCTCCAGTCGTGTCTCCTTCTTTCTCTGCCCCTCCCTTCTTTCTCTCTCTCTCTCTCTCTCTCTCTCTCTTTTTCTTTCTCTCTCTCTTCTCTCCATCCATTTCTCTCTCCTTCCTGAGGACCTTTAATGTGTGCGAGGGATAGAATCAGAACAAGCGCTTAGAGAAGGATTTTATTTTCCAGCTGGATCGCATCATCACACCCACGCACCTGCACACACACACACACACACACACACACACACACACAAGTGTAGATGAGATAAGGCTGAAGAGGCAATGGAGTGGCGGCCCGTCGTTCTTGCTGCCCTGTGACCTTTGACCTTTGAGTTGTTGGTTTTAATGAGTGTTGTTAACGGCCGCGGCTCCGAGTGTGTGTTTTAGCCCCGCAGTTGAGCAGGACACAGCTGTAATTATCTGGCTGAGTGGCTCTCCGTCCCTTCGTCTGTGTGTGTGTGTATGTGTGTGTGTGTGTGTGTGTGTGTGTGTGTGTGGGCGGTGCGTAGTGTTAGCTCCTCTCTGATTCCCTACATTAGCAACTGCTTTTCAAGAATGACACACTCACAAACACACACACACACACACACACACACACACACACACACACACACACACACCGCGCACGTCTGCTTGACTCTCCACACCTGTGCTGCTGTCTTTCTCTATGGAATTGACGCACACACATCAACACATACACATACACACACACACACACACACACGCACGCACACACGCACAAACGTACACACACACACACACACACACATACATACATACACACAGTTCAGAACAATAAAACGCAACAATCTAGTTTGTAGTTAAAATATATATAAAACACACAATGTTGTGTTATTCCATAAAATAGGCGAACAAGAGAGAAGATCTGTTTGGAGTGTAGTAGAATAGAGCCGAACTGACTGGAATACAGGAGAATGTCACTGAGTATAACAGAACAGAGTATTAATCCTTACCGTAGAGTTTTGTTGCTTTGAGCACAGTAGAATTCCATAGGATAGAGAGTTTCATTAAATGGATTAGGAAAAAATAGAACGGATAAAGCAGAACATAGTATAATGTTAAGGAACAGCATACAGTAGAGACGATCAGAGTCGAATGGAACAGAATTGAAAAGAAGAGATCAGCTACATCTTAATTCTGCAGTCTTCATTGCTTAGAACGTGATCGCAGTGATAAACAGCAAAACTTTCGTTTACAATTTTAAGTCTTTACAGTTTTATTTGAAACATAATACATACTGTAGTTCAAAGCAAACTTGTCTCATTTTCGATGTATTTTGAATTTAATGCTTTGGTTCAACTTTTAGGTAAACTGCGCTGATGGCGTAGTGCTCTTGTGCGAAGGAAGTTACTGAACTGTTCCGTGATACAGGGATTAATATAACTGTGTGTGTGTGTGTGTGTATGTGCGTGTGTGTGTGTGTGTGTGTGTGTGTGTTTATGTGTATGTGTGTGTATATGTGTGTGCGGGCTGTAAACACAATGTGTCAAGTGAGAGAAAGTAATTGTGAGGTCATTGTGTGAGAGAAGATAATTACAATTATCAACTTGGTCGTTACAGTTTCAGTAGAGAAAGAAAGTTAAAAAATAACAAGGGAGAGAGGGAGAGAAAAAGAAAGAGTGGGAGAGAGAAATATAAATAACAATAATAACAACATAATAAATGTATGCAAAACAGATATGTAAAGAAAAAGAGAAAGAAAGAAAGAAAGAAAGGGTCGTTTAATGAGAGAGAAAAAGAAAAACAAGTATATATACAGAGAAATAAAAGATACATATATATATATAAAGAGAGACAGAGAGAGAGTGCGAGGAGAGATTGAATGGTGTTTCAAAGGAAAAGGAAAAAATGAGTGTGTGTGTGTGTGTGTGTGTGTGCGCGCGCGCACATGTGTGCATGTGTGTGTGGCACATTGTTTCCATGCCATGGCTTCCTACAGAACAATCTGGCATTCTCAGAGCCTGCTTACACCACCCAGGGGGTTAACTTCCCCCTCACACACACACACACACACACACACACACACACACACACACACACACATATACACACTCATCCCCCACCCTGCTGTGAGAAAAGATAATTACAATTATCAGCTCACCATCGCAGTTTCACCAGAGAAAGAAGGAACAGAGAAATGCACTGAACAGCCATTATGTTGAAACCATCTGACTAATACTGTGTAGGTCCCCCTTGTGTTCCCATAACAACTCTGGCTCTTCGAAGCTTGGACTCCACAAGACCTCTGAAGGTGTGCTGCGGCACCAAGACATAAAAAGTCCTGTGAGTTGCAAGTTGGAGGCTCCATGTATCGGCATACTTTGTCCAGCACATCCCACAGATGCTCGGTTGGACTGAGACCTGGGGAATTTGGATGCTAACTCTTTGTCATGTTCCTCAAAAACCATTCCTGAACAGGTTTTGCTGTATGACAGAGCACATTATCCTGCTGAGAGAGGCTACTGGCATTAGGGGATACTGTTGCCATGAAGGGGTGTACTTGGTCTGCAACAATGTTTCAGTAGGTGGTAGATGTCAAAGGAACATAAGAAGTAGATGAATGCAGGACCCAAGGTGTCCCAGCAGAACAGTTACAGTTACACTGCCTCCACTGGCTTGCCTTCTTCCCATAGTGCATCCTGCAGCGATCTCTTTCATTGGTAAACGGCCGTCCACATAATATTGATCAGACTAGACTACTTTTTTCCATTGCTCCGTGGTCCAGTTCAGATGCTCACATTCCCATTATAGGCACTTTTGACGGTGGACAGGGATCAGCATGGGCACTCTGACTGGTCTGCAGCGATATGGCCTCATATACAGTAAGCTGCAATATGTTCTGACACCTTTCCTATCATAGCCAGCATGACATTTTTCAGCAATTTGTGTTACAATAGCTCTACTGTAGGAGCCTTGGACACCCATGACCCTATAGACAGTTCACTGGTTGTCCATGCTTGGACCACTGCACAAGACTTGTTTTGGAGATGGTGTGACTCAGTCGTCTAGCCATCACAACGGAGCCCTTGTCACGGTGGTTCAGATTCTTGCACTTGCCCATTTTTCTTGTATCCAAAACATCAACTTCAAAAACTGACTTATCACTCTAAAAATATCACACTCTTTAACAGGTGCCACTTCAACAAGATAATCAATGTTATTCACTTCACCAGTGGTTTAAATGTCGTGGAACAGTTCCAGAAACAAAAAAGAAAAGAAAGAAGGAAAAGAGAATGACGGAGAAGAGGAAGAAGCAACCAGGGAAAGATAAAGAGACAGAGGAGGAGAAAAACATAATAAAATGCAGAGGAGGAGGATGAATAAAGAGAGAGAGAGGGAGCGAAGGAAAAGAAGATGGAGCAAGAAAGAGGTATAACTGTTAATCTGAGATCAAGGGGAATTTTCATGCTGAGACATGCATCCGTCTAGTTAACCCTTTAATGTTGATGCCAAAAGTGCCTTAATGCAGCCATTTAATCTGCTCTTCACCTTTAATGACATGATTATCAACACTGAAGTTGTATTTACTTTGGTGTGTAAAGAACATAATCTAACAAAACCGAGATGTTTATTTTGTTTGTCAACTCCCATTTTGAGTAAGCAAAAAAACATGGATATTAAAATACTTCACACTCATCATTACATTAAAAAAATAGCATTTCTATAGCGATTTGAATAGTACATCGCGTTAGCACACAGTTCCACACACTGATCCGTGTTTTTTTTGCTTCATACGTCTCCCAAGGCTAGAAGGTCCACTAATATTCTGTGACATCAGTCTACAATGTGACTGTGTGTGCGCACTTGTGCCCTGAGTGGTATTACTGTTGTACTAGGAAATTGTGAAGTACATGCAGGATTTTAACGAGTTTGTGTCATAGCATTTGTGTGTGTGTGTGTGTGTGTGTGTGTGTGTGTGTGTGTGTGTGTGTGTGTGTGTGTCTGTGCTGCATTGTTTCAGTGCAGGCTGGTGGACAGTGGCTCTTTTCACACAGGGCTGAATGGGGGTGATTAAAACCAGCCTGAATGTCTGACTGTCTGAGACAGAAAGAGAAAGAGAAGAGAGAGACAGAGAGGGAGAGAGAGAGAGAGAGAGAGAGAGAAGGAAAGAAAGGCATAAATGTAAAAAGAAAGATGTGTGAATAGGTTATTGTCATTTCTTTATTTTCCACGGTCTCTCACTTTGTTCTTTGCTTTCTACTTCTTCTCACCCTGCTTTCTGACTCATTTCTCTCTCTTCTTTTTTCACTTCTAATCTCCCCCTGCTTCTCTCTCTCTCTCTCTCTCTCTCTCTCTCTCTCTCTCTCTCCATCTGTGTAGGCAGTGTAGTGTGATAAGGCTG
>JBBJLS010072512.1:0-10338 GCA_037577275.1 Bryconaethiops microstoma
CAAAACTCACTTTAGTTATAATAGGTCTATGGGCTATACAAAACATGTTCATGAAGTTCTTTGCACAAAATCATTCTTGCATAATATGCATAATATGTCCCCATTAAAATATAATTCTTGATGTTTCTTTCTATGCCAGTTCATTCTTCAGGCAGTTCGTCTTCTGCATTTTTCAATTGCTGTAGGTTAAAATGAGTTCGTCATTAGACAACTAATGTACATTAACTATCAAGTGGAATGTTGTGAGGATGAGACCTGAATGAGGAAACAGGCAAAAGAATTTTTGGTTTGTGCTTCTGATAATGTCTTCAGTTGTGTGCAGCTTTTTCTGACACGCACACATATTCACATTTATCTGGCTGTGCCGTTTGCTGGTCAACATGATGAGAGTCACACAGTTTGGGATTCTCCTGCTGTTTCTGTTCAGAAAAGACAACCAGGCAAAAGCAGGTAAGTGGAAGTGAAACAGTGGGATGTTAGATTGTTTTTATGACAGGTTGTGTTCTCAATTTAATTTACTTGATGCAGTACATGGAATGATATAGTTACATCCTTTATCGTATCTTCAGGTCCTTTTTATCTTGTTGGCTTCCGCTGTTCCATAAAGAACATTTCAACAGATGGTTTCTTGGTTTAGCAAAAATAAATAATTCTACAGTTTTTTCACCTGGCCAAGACATGTTTTGTGTCCTAATTTTGGTAATGTTTGTCAATAGTCACTCAAATTGTTTAGATAAATTAGTCCTTGAAACTCATCTCAAACAACACTCAGCTCTTCACACTTGTAAGTGTGGTTTACATTTACGGCATTTAGCAGACGCTTTTATCCAAAGCGACTTTATTCCCTAACTACAGGGGACAGTCTTCCTGGAGCAACTTGGGGTTAAGGGTCTTGCTTAGGAACCCAGTGGTGGTGTGCTGGAGGTAGGATTCAAACCCACGACCTCTTGGTCCAGAGGCAAGTATCCTACCACAAGGCCACCACCACCCATTGGTTATGACAAATTATGACTTACTCTGTGCCATAAAAATAATGAAAGCTTCACTGTATATTCGATTGCATGTCGGTGTGCAAACATTTTGATTAGTGATTAGTGCATGATATTTCGTCTCCACAGCCAGACCTCTTTGCAGCCACCTTGGAGACAGTCAAACCAGTTACAAAAGAAAGATAATCATTTAAATCTGATTTATTGCTGAACTCAATTTGTATTCTCTGACTAAATAATATTTAGTAGAGACTTTTGATAGTTTTCTAACTCTAAGAATAGTATGTCTGAAATTGACTTAACATTAAAATCTTTCAAAGTACACACTCTGTTTAATCAAATAATTACAGTGGACCTTTTAGCATGCTGTCATTTGAGTTGTATGTAATGATTTTAACACTATACTTATGGAATTATTTGAATTGTTGTTCATCAGTAGCTTATTAACAAATACAATTAAAAAGCAATAAAAATAATAAAAACAAAAAGAAAATAATATTGACCTAACCAGAGTTTTCTGAAAGTGTAAATTTTGGATAAGATGAATTTTATAGGTTTATAATATGTGTTTATAAGGTGTACCAAAAAGATATGGGTGTCTTACAAAGTGGGTCTGGGAAGTTTAAAACAGTTTTATATGGCATTTTTAAGTGGTATTTCTAACATGCTTTCACTAGCTAACTAGTTTGTCTTATCAGTCTTCACGCTGCATGACCTGAGTGCCTCTTTTTAATCTCACTTGCAAATCTTTGATTTGCAGGTTGCAAACTTGCAAATCCAAATGCTAATGTTTCAAACTTTAAGGCATCATGTGTATATCCAACCACAGGTGCAGCACAAAATAAATTTAAGAGTCAGTTAACTGTAGCTTATCAAGCAAATTGCTTTGACCCACCCAATAACTGCATGTTGATGAGGAAGTTCCAGCTAAGTAGACATCAAATTAAATGAAGCATAAAATATAAAAACAAGTTCATGTCGATGAACATAAGGCTTACATGTCAGATTTATTCATTTTATGTTCTCTGACTAAATAATATTTAGTAGAGACATTTGATTGTTTTCTAACTCTAAGAGTAGTACGTCTGAAATTTGCTTCTCCACTGAGAATAATTGATACATATTTAATACATTAATAATTACATATTTTAATATTTTTTAATAATTACATATTACAATCTTCTATCAAATAAATTCACTGAACTTTTTATCATGTTGTCATTTGAGTTGCATGCAGTGATTTTTACACTATACTTATGGAATTATTTGAATTGTTGTTAATCACTAACTTATTAACAAATGCAACAAAAAAGCAATAAAAATAATAAAAAAAGAAAATGACCTACAAAGAGTTGTCAATACATATTCTATTACTAGACATGTGTTTCATGAAAGTTAACCACTGGGCACAAAGTCTTTTTGTGAATTTACAGTAACATCCAGTAATGAGTAAATACCTTAAATTGTCAGAATTGCCCACAATGCTTTGTAGTTTACAGTAAAATGTTCCCAGTTTTAGTGTAATGTAACATCACTGATCATTTTAACATTGTCAGATTTTATTTACTGATTCATTCTTGATTGTTTTTTAAAAGTCATATCCCAGTCCTGCTGGCCTTAGTTTTGTTAATGATTGTTGTGTTGTAGCTGGATGCTCAGACCCTCCCCAGATGTGCTGCCCAGGAAGGAATGACTCCTGCTTTAGAGGTTGCTACTGTGATGAGATCTGCATGAGCTTTAAGGACTGCTGCACAGACTACGTACAAACCTGCACAGGTTCAGACACTTAAAACCCATTTAACCCATTCACCAAGTGAAGCAGAAGGCAGCCAGGAACACAGTGCCCATTACCTTGCTCAGAATACCTCAGAGGTGCTTAGCAGTCTTGGGAATCAAACCCACAACTTCTTGATTGCAGGGTGAACGCCCTAACAAGACTACCAGCTGCCCCACTAGGATACCAGCTGCTATAAATTACACTTTAAAGTAAAACAAGCTATAATGGTGCATAAAAAAAGTTGCAAAACCCTGGTAAAGTGCAGGCATTGTTTTATTATACTAATAATGGTATAAATTTATTCAAGAAATTATTCAAGAAAGAAACTGATGTTGTTTATGTATTCTAATTAATAGTGTTTTTACAGAGGAAAATCAACTTATTGAACAGATAAATTGGGCCAGGTTCAATTCACTCAATACACTCACTACTTTTTCAGCATTTTGTCATGTGTTGAAATACAATATAGTTTTTGAGTCATTTAAATTAATGACAAGTAATCCATTAATGAAAATAATCTTTTTCAATGATGCCACAGCTAGTTTTCCAGCAGTTACTATATTTAGTGCAACTAGTACAGCAACATCTCCACCAGAGGCCACCATAGACCTAAAGACTACATCCATGGGTCCCACTACTTCAACAATTTTGGCATAAGTGATTACTACAGATATCTGAGGTAAACTGTGAATCGGAATCTAATTTGAAATTGCTCAAAAAAGTACCAAGTACTATGATCGCCAGAGATTAACAATTACAATACAGTACCTACTGTTGCTAATTAATCTTTCATTCAGTTAAATCAAATGAGCTATTGATGTTTTATGCTGTGAAGTTTTCAAATCTATGCCATGGCTGGAGTGAGTTTCTCTGTGTTGTCATTTGATTTGCATGCGGTCATTGCTGGTGTACAGAATAGTTCTGGCATTCTGGATTTTTCAGTTGTTGACAAGTAACTTATGAATGAAAGTTAATCTTTTGTTAAAAACTACAGTTACTTCACCCAATGCACCGACATCTACAGCACAAACCACCTTTATGACCTCTGGTAAGTTGTGATTTAAAACAACGCACATTATAACACTAACTTTTTCTTTGTTGAATTACACTTAATTATAATTATGCACAAAAGTATACATTAGGTTTTAGATACAAATTAACTAATGAATTGTGGATTCATTAGTTAATCATTTAAGTATTTCCTACTTCAAAAATTACACTTTAAAGTAAAACAAGCTGTGATTGTCACATCTCCCCATGACTCCCACATGAAGGCAGGAGCTTTGGCAGACTTCCATTGCAAATACTTTTATTTAGAAACAAAAAAAAAACTGACACAAGGGCCAGACACAGGACTTTGGCTGAACAAAAGGAGACAGAAGAAAACTAGAACTATAAAGACGGTTGACCGACAATCTGAACATAAACACAAACCCTTTAAATACATAAAACCAAATCCCACAACCGATGAACAAACACAAACACTAAACTCTAATGACACCCAGCTGTGACTCATCTTAAATGGAAAACTTCATAATAGAAGTTCACCAAACTTAAACTGTGGTGGCCTCTAGCAGCTGCTGACAGAACATGACAGTAGCCCCCCACCCTATGGTGCCCCCCAGGGCACCCAAAGCACCAACAGTGGGTGGAGGCGGGGTAGGTGGAGGCAAAGGAAAGTGTCCTGTGAGCCCCACCCGGGCGCCTCCCACTGGACTACATGCAGCCCGAGTGGGTCTCATGGGACGCTCTCCTTTGAGAGTCCATGTTCTCGTGGGCGGATCCCCCTATGGTGAGCCCCTCACTGTCCTCATGGGCAGAACCCCTACAAGGAGCCCCTCACTGTCCTCGTAGGCGGAGCCCCCTCCAGGGAGCCTCGCCGTGTCCTCCAGAGCCGAGCCTCCTATGGGGAGCCACTCCATGTCATCCAAAATGGAGCCCCTCCGTGTCCTCCGGGACCGAGCTCCCTCTGTGGAGCCCCTCCGTGTCCTCCGGGACCGAGCTCCCTGCAGGATCAAACTCCATGGTCCCCAGGTCCGAGTCCCCTCCGTGGAGCTCCACGGTAGCCCTCTAAGACCCCAGTACCCCCTTCTGAAAAATTCTGGGGGAGACCCCCAGCCGCAACCCCCTTACAAGGGCATGCTTCCAGCATGCTAGGGGATTCTGGTCTCCTCCAGGGCATAGGTGGAGTGTGGAATGACTCCCTAAGCCTTTTATTAGGAGCCTGAGGTACTGCCCTAAACACTGGGGCAGCTGGCTTTAAAAGCCCTGTTTTAGGCTTTAGCAGCCTCAGTACGCCACCTGTGTTAGCCTCCCCTGTTAAGCTAACCCCGCTAGCCTCCGCTGCTAGGCTAACCATGTTAGCCTCTGCTGCTTCGGGCATTAGCGGCCCGCCTATTAGGCTTAGCTGCATGGCTAACTGGGGTAGCCCCTGTTGCTTGGCTACCTGGAGTAGCCCCTCTCTGGCCTCAGAATTACTAGCACTCCCCTCTAGGCCTCAGAAACACTAATATGCTTTTCTGAAGCCTCGAAAACACTCTGAACCCCTTCTTGGGCCTCAGCAACCGTAGTACCCTGTCTAGAGCCTCAGAAACACTAGTATCCCCCTCTAGATACTCAGAAATACTAGGAACCCCTTCTTGGGCCTCAGAACTAACCCTCTCTAGGGCTGCAGCTTCTGCATTAACCCTCTGTAGGGCTTGGAGCCAGAGCCTCTGCGCTGGTACTGGTGGCTGGAACCTCGGTGCTGGCACAGGACGCTGGAGCCTTGGCGCTGGTACAGGAAGCTGGAGCCTTGGCCCTGGTACCAGTAGTTGGAGCCTTGGTGCTGGCACGGGACGCTGGAGCCTCGGCGCTGGTACAGGACGTTGAAGCCTCGGCAATGGTACAGGACGCGAAAGTCCCCTTGGAGCAGCCACTGGCTGCAACCTCCGTGGAGCAGCTTTGACGCTTGGGTGCGTTGCCTCGTGGCTCAGGAGCGCAGACTCGAGGCTCGGGACCACAGCTGCTTGGCTCTTGATCGTGACTTGGCTCTATGACTCTCAGGCTCTGTGGCTTGGCTCTTGGGCGTGGCTGCTAGGCTTTGGACTGTGGCTGCTTCGTGGCCCTGAACCGCGGTCTCGAGGAGCAGCGAGATAGGCTGTGTAGCCTCGTGGAGTGGCTGTTGGCTGATGGTCGTGACCAGACTCTCAACCAGCCCCGCGAGCTTGTCCAACCAGCCTTTCTGCTCCTCAACACGCTGCTCAAAAATCCTCGGAGCCAGCAGGAGGACTGGAAGAGCACCAGGGACTCCTTGTCTCGTGGCCAGCGCCTTCACCAGGGTGCTCAAAGCAGGCTTCTCTGCTCACTTCTTCCTCACTTGTCAAGGATCTCAGCAGGACACCAGCGGGAGGACCGGAAGAGCATCAGGGACTCTATCCCTCATGGCCGGCGCCTTCGCAGGTATGCTCAAGGTGGGCTTCCCTGTTCGCTTCCTCCTTGCTGGCTGAGGGGCTAGCCGGTTGGCTCTGTTGTAGTCAGCCATGTCTCACGCTATCAGCTCTTGAGAGAGCGCAGAGAGCTCTGCCAGGAGCCACTCCTCCTCCTCGGGCCCACATCCCACTCTCGCCTTGTCTGCTGCACCTTCTTTTTGTTGGTCGGTCAATCAGTGCATACTTCCGGCGCCCCCCGTGTGCAGCAGCCTACTACGGCAGCTCCGCTCATTTTATGAGCTTCTTTTATTGAATTTCCCGCTTGTGGGACTAAAGGTTTATCTTATCCTATCTTATCTGTCACATCTCCCCATGATGCCCATATGAAGGCAGGCACTTTTGCAGACTTCCATTGCAAATACTTTTATTTAGATACAAGATAAAAAATGACACAAGGGCCAGATACAATACTTCAGCTGAATGAAAGGAGACAGGAGAAAACAAAAACTATAAGACGGTTGACCGACAACCTCTACATAAACACAAACCCTTTAAATACATAAAACCCAAATTCCACAACCGATGAACAAACACAAACACTACATTCTAATGATACCCTGCAGTGACTCATCCTTAACAGAAAACCACACACCACACTTCATAACAGAAGTTCACCAAACTTAACCTTAAACTCTGGCGGCCTCTAACGGCCACTGACAGGACATGACAATGATGGTGAATAAAAAGTTTACATAAAGTTGCAAAACTCTAGTAAAGTGCAGGCATTGTTTTATTATACTAATAATGGTATAAACTAAATTATTCAAGAAAGAAATTGATGTATTTGGAAGTATTCTAATTAATAGAGTTTTTACAGAGTGTTTGAACAGATAAATGGCATTAATACAATACAATTTTTGAGTCATTTAAATTGATGACCTGTAATCCATTGGAAATTAATGAAAACAATCTTTTTCAATGATGCCACAGCTACTTCACCAAGTACAGCAGTTACTATATTTAGTGCAACTAGTACAGCAACATCTCCACCAGAGTCCACCATAGACCTGAAGACTACATCCATGGGTCCCACTAATTCACCAATTTTGGCATCTGTGATTACTACAGACATCTCAGGTAAGCTGTGAATAGACATTGTTGTTGATACATTAATTTATCAACTATAACAGTGAATCATACTTAGAAATCTCATTTGAAAATGCTCAAAAAAGTACTAAGTACTATGATAGACAGAGATCATTACATCACTGAGAACTACTATTTATTAACCAATCTCATTTACAATAAACAGCCTTGGTAATGTATTATCAAATAGAAACAGAAAAACAATTTTAGTTTATCTTCCACTATGAATGAACATTTACATTTACAACTTCCAACATTTACATTACAAAATAAAAAACATAGTAAATTAGTATAAAATGTGTTTATAACCTCCAACGTATTTATATCACCTGTCATACCATCTCCACCGCAACTGAATCCACAGTCAGCACCAGAACTGGATCAAACTCAGACCTCCCTACAACCACACAGAGTCCTCCACCCCTCACTACTGATCACATATTCTCCACCACAGCAGAGACCACAGATCAGACTTCACATCAGACAGTCACATCAGACATGAAGACAACCACTCAGAGAGGTACCATCAGACTATACTCTCTTTTATGTAATGCAATCAGACGGTTTTAAAAAATGTGGATCTTTAATGCAGACTAATAAACACTTTATAAACGCAGGTACTTGGAGCAGGGTCAAAGGGCGCTAGACCAGGACACACCTTGGGCGGAGTGCTAGCCCACTGCAGGGTGCAGCTAACAATACTAATGTCTCTGAATTCTGATAATGTTGAGAATAATAAATTAGCTGTCTAGTCCAATATTTATTTCATTTTTACCAGTATCTGATATCAATGTTAAGATGGAATAGGGGCACACAATGATACTTCTTTTAAAATGAATAACAAGTGGAAAGTGGTGTTTTGTGTATGAGTAGATTCTTATTATTTGCAACTATTTCATTACATCACATGGTTAATCAAAAGATGTTTGCTACAGCTCGTTAAAGGTAATGCATCTGTTCTAATGCTACTTTTTGTTTCATTTACAAATTATGCTAGCAGACAATTTACCCAACAAAGAGTAAAATCTTTTAAATATTTACACAAGTTTAAGAATTTTATAGTGTTCTGCTTTAATAACAGCTGACTCAAGCTAAACAAATTTAAGCAGAATCTTTTAATGAGAAGATGAGAGTCATCTGAATACATACTTTATGAAGGGAAATTGTTTTCTTTTAAGGCCTTAACGTGATGTCACAAATACCCGATTCAGGTATATTTCACTGCACACTGAACGCGTTTAACTGTGTTTGTTATAAATAATAAACTTCTTGTTCTTGATGTAGCACAATGGATTTATGCAATACAGTGGTCTCCAGTTTTGTAAACAAAAAACAGATGTGGGCTCAAACTTCTCATTAACAAATAATACTCATTCAATTGCTGATTCAATAGAAATGTACATTTAAACCTCAGTGAAAATAAATTGTATTAATTTCAGGTCAAAATGTGAATTGAAACTGAATGTTGTGTAGACATTTTTTTACTAGCTTCCCTGAGCACTTTTGTCTGAACTGTTTGACTTGTAGTAAAGATGAGAGTGGCTTTAGACATGAAGATGCTAACGTATGGAACAAATGGCGATGTGACCCTGAAAAGCCTGCAGAATGTGAGTTATCTGTCCATTTATATGAGAATAAACATAAAGCAGCTGAGGAATTTACAGAGTGTGTTTCTAAAAGCATAGGAGAAGGTATTAGTTATGTGGAATTATTAAATGTGTGACATCATAAATGAATGAAAGAATCAATGAAAATAAATGTTTCACTCTGATTTCAGTTTATTCAGCAGGTGGAGGAGATGTTTAGGAGGGAACACTGTAATTACTGCACACTGAGGATTATACGAATCCAGCAGAAACCAACAATCCCCTAACTTCATGACCATTAAACTTCACCAGCTCTTTACAAACAGATGGACAGAAACCTTTCTTCAGCCTACTTTGTATATTCCGATATTTGAACTTCTGTTCTAGGAGGAATATATATATTTATATTCATTTTCATTCTCTAATCTCTAACTTGCTCTTTAACATACCCCAGTGTGAACCATAAACTGCAATGTTCTGTTTAGAAGTCCAGAATTTTTCTTCATGATTGTTGTGTGTCGTAGCTGGATGCTCGGACCCCCTACTACAGTGCTGCTGGGGGGACAATAACAAGTGCTTCTTAGGTTTCTATATATACTGTATGCACATATTAGGGCATTAACAACTTAAGAATTGTTCGGGTCCACTTATCCGTCAACAAAGTCGACTGGTCGTTTGATGACGTCACACACGCAGCGGAGGAACACAGGTGTCCAACATTGAGCAACTTTTATTAAAGTTCTCTGTTACTTTAACAGTCAACATGACGATTAGGCAAAACAAAACAAAGGCAGATACCTTAATTGTATAAAAGAAAGTGGAAACTGCCGCGGCAGTCACTCAGCGTCCTCTGGATTGGACGACTCTGTACCGTTTCAGATTCCGTGCAGAACGCCGGTACTGTTGCTGTACTTTAACACCGACTTGTAGATTGTGCAGGTTTCCGTGCTGTTTGTGTGCCTAGAGTGAAGTATCTCCACACATGTGATGTGTGTCTGTAACCTCTGCTGCCGTTTCTCTCGTCTCTCTTGTTGTGGTCCTGTGTTTAGATTCCTCTCGTGTCAACGGTACCGCCCTTTTTATGAAGGGACTAAAATAATTGGTTATGTCACAGAACGTGTGTCAGCGTCAGCCAATCAGAGGCAGAGACTGCATTGCGTACACAAGCGCGCACAGAGGGAGGGAAAAAACACGACTAGTCCACTTCTCTGGGGTTGTCGACTTGTGCCTCTGAAGTCGACTAGTCGACTTTTCTGTTAATGCCCTAATACATATAGTACATATAGTAGTTGTCTAATTAACATTTAAAAACAGACCTTCAAATCGAGCACTCTGAAGGGTCAAGTAGAATGCAATTCCATCATTCAAAGCACAAGTACTATAACTGTACTGCGTTAGATTCAGTTCCAAAACACATTGTACTTATATTG
>JBBJLS010072513.1:0-10337 GCA_037577275.1 Bryconaethiops microstoma
TAAAGATGGGTCACGAGCTATGTGAAGGTATGGAGACATACCTATCGTGAGGCTTCTCTTTCTCTTTTCCTTATCCTATTCATTTCTATGATCCTCGTATCGGTTATTTTCTCTCTGTACAGTCCTTTGTAAATAAACTGATATCGCAATATGTCCTTCTGCGCTTGTGCCTCATTCGACTCATTTCTCACCGGCCATCACGTGACACTCAAGCTCACTACAACTTATTTGAGTAGTGCCAAGAAGTCAATAATTTCAGTGCACTTATCTCCTGACATTATGGTTAAAACTTTACAAAATTTGACATACTTCACCACTACCACCGGACAGGGGAAAAGAGGCACAGGTGCAGACGTCCATAGTGAAGGTGGTTTATTTACAAAGTGATAACTGAACAGAAAAGTGCACGAGGGCCAACCATGAAAACAAGAAGAGGGGAAACTAGGGAGGACACAGACCAGGGCAACGTGAGGGTAAGACCCATAACACAAACTGAGGATTAGACTGCTTAAATACAAAAGGTGACTGAACAGAGGACCAATAAACCGACAGACATAATTAACTTCTAATCTCTGTCCGGCTGGAAGTCCTTCTCCCTGAGCCAGACAGAGATTGGGTCACGCCCCACTGATGGCTTCAATGGAAGTCTGCTGGTGACCTCTAGCGGCCGCAGACAGGAGCCGTGACACCACATTCTTTAGAAACATGGGGGAACTCACAAAATGGCCAATCAAAGTTCTGCAGGTAATACTGTTAAAGCATTCAAATTGTCCCACCTGGGCCAGCTGGCACATTCTGCTCAGACTCTGCTATTCACCATGTAGTCTCTCAACTTTAATTCACCACATCTAGTTACTAAGCAACATTTTTAGGAGTACTATACTATTCAAATGTAATTATATGATTCTATGTTTAATTGCAAAGTAAATCACACCGTGAATTAGATTTACATTTGAGTTACATTCTGCCCGGAAAGTCTTGCATCCACATTTTCTTTTCCTGATTCTTTCAAGGTCAAGAAACAACAAACACATGGTAAAAATGTACAAGATGGTTTAGCTTTGCATATGCAATAATTTCTTTCCAACATTAAAGCGTGATGAAATAGGCTATCTCTTACTTACAAACACAAATGCAGTCTTGATTGACAGTTTCAACAGAATTTCATTGCTTGTTTCAATGAGCTATAAGTGAGATATAATTGATATTACAATTGCTTTTGTTATGTGGAATAATTGATATTACAATTGCTTTTGTTATCACCTGCAATAACCATTGGAGGGGGAGTATCTTTTCATGTAAATAAGCAGTGGGTATTCATAACGGGGATCGGAAAAAGAATCTGACTCAATTTGTCACCCGAAAGGATTTAATTCAGCTCTTTCTGTTCTGCTGTGACTGACAACGAAACCTTCACTGATTCAGCTCATGAGAAACTAAAGCTGGAGCCCAGGTGAAATACATTAGGTTCACTACCCAATCTATGTCTGTCACATACATCCTCTTTTCATCAAACTGAAGGTATGTTTTGGTACCATGCAAAGAAAGAATATTTGGAATAGAGTAGAATAGAATACAAACATTGGGCATATGTAGTTGGAATAATAGCAGGGTCTATAGACTTACTAAGATTAAGTTATTAGTCAATGTCTGAGGTTTTGTAATGTTTTTAATGACACTTGATAATGAGAAGGTTTGTTGAAGAAGGAGATAGAGGAAGAGAAATGGTGGTGACAATGAGAATGGGAGTGAGAGAGTGAAGAACAAGAGAGAGGGGATAAAAAGGGAGGGGTAACCACTGGAAGATGAGAAAGAGAGGGAATGGGATTTATGGAGAAGAAGGGAGGGAGGAAGAGATGAGAACAGAGACAGTGCTGGCACTCTGCAGCATGCTGCCACCTCATTAGAAGCTGTACTTCACTGGAGAAGAACACGCAGAGGAACATTACTCTGCTTTGTTAAATCTTTGCCCCAGGAATCCATTTGTCTCCACAAGACCTGAAGAGTTTCAGCTGTAGAAATAAAAAAGATGTAGTCATGGTAAGAGGGTTTTTTTTTTTACCTTTTACTTCTTTGATGTTTGCTGCAGCACCAATACCATCTAACAGAAAATGATTGAAAGTTGTAGAGTGATTGTTTATTACATTCCACTCTTTAGACACATTTCTCAGATTTTATTTTAAAACTGAAGCTGTTAGTTTGCTTACTTGCTTGTTTTCTTGTAATAATTCCGGGGGTATTGCACACATCAGTATTTCTCAGTTTGCTAAGGAACCTAAATGCAAAACCTATACAAGAGGGGGAAAGCAGGGATTTTCTTTTTGAGCACTGCATGTGTTTGTTTGGGGTTTTTTTGCCCAGCTTAACAGAAGTACCCTTGATTTTTTATTTGCAGGGTTTCTGTGGTATCCACTGACAGAGAAAAAATAATCTATTGAGAAACGTTGCACCAAGACTGGAGAAGAAGTGGCTTTCTCCTCCAACAATGGAGAATGTTACTCTCAGTACCATCACTAACTTCACCAACAGCGAACCACTGGCCAAGATGCCAGAGAACTCCCTGGAACTCCAGGTCATCACAATATTCCTCACACTGCTGATCTGTGGGGTAGGAATAGCTGGCAATACCATGGTGGTCTTGGTGGTTCTCCGAACCAAACATATGATGACTCCAACCAACTGTTATCTGGTCAGCTTGGCCACTGCAGATCTCATTGTTCTCTTGGCTGCTGGACTGCCCAACATTTCTGATGTTGTTTCCTCTTGGATCTATGGCTACACCGGCTGCTTGTGCATCACCTACCTGCAGTACTTAGGCATCAATGTTTCCTCTTGCTCCATCACAGCTTTCACCGTTGAGCGTTACATTGCGATATGTCACTCCATCAAGGCACAGTTCATATGCACTGTATCCAGAGCCAAAAAGATCATAGCCTGCGTTTGGGTTTTTACCTCTCTCTACTGTATCATGTGGTTTTTCCTTGTTGATATACATGAGATGGTTTATTCTAATGGAGTTATTGTCCAATGTGGCTATCGGGTGTCGAGGAACCTCTACATGCCCATCTACTTCCTGGACTTTACATTGTTTTATGTGATTCCACTGATTGTAGCTACTGTCCTGTATGGGCTGATTGCTAGAATATTGTTCATGAATCCACTACCCTCAAATCTGTCAGAAAGGGGCAACGACTCAATCCACCAGGGACGGATGAACAGCACAGTGAAGGTCTCCTGCAAACCGAACAAGGGTGCAGTGTCCTCCAGAAAACAGGTGCAGCACTACTTCATATGAGCTATCAGAAGGGACCAAGCTGGAACGAGACCAAGTAGCATTGAATTATAAAGCAAACCTCCTAGTTCAAGATTTAATTATTATTAAAATAATCATAAATGGGAACAGTTATTTTTCCATAAGCAAAAAAGTTCTAATTATATTGAAGTTGGACCTCAGGATTATGTACATTAAACGTTACGTGAAGCCTTCCCACTTTACATGTACAATCAAATATTATAGAGAGCACCACTTATTTAAAATGATATAATAACTACTAGCTGTAGCCAAAAACAGTCTGTTGCCTCAGACCGTTTTTTTGGGGAAAGAGAAACAGGGAAGATGTGATGCAAGGGACCATGAGATCAAACATGACAGCTGCAATATTTCACCAAAAGCTGCTATTAGCGTGACACTCTCAGTGGATAATATTGAACCGAACCAACTGTTTGTTTCTCTTTATGGTCCAAATTACAGCAACAGCAGAATATACCTGAAAGCTGATTGTTGAACTCCTTTTTACTTACACATACATACTGAGATGTGCAGATTATTTCAGTTTATTTTAGTAACTTTATTTTATTTTGGTTGCTTTTCCTGTGGTTTGTGCATTTGTTTGTTTAATGTGTTTGGCACTGCATTTAGCACTACACTTCAACTTTTCCGAACAGTAGCCTCAATACTCTTAGTAGCAGCTGCTCAAAATATTGAATATCAACTATAACACAAACACTATAACATAATTTTTAGTACAAATTTTTACTGAAACATGTTTAAATTAAATTTAATTAAAATACCTAAATGTCTGTTACAAGTTGTCATATACTCACATGTCCATGTACATCTGCTGTAGCAGAAATTAGCATTATTGCCGCAGTGTCTGACACTTGGTACTGACTGCAGGCTGTGGAGAGTCACAGTCCATTTCACACAGAATCTGTTTTAATCTGAATGTAAATCAGTCCTATCTTAGCCAATTCACATTTGTATTCAAACTTTTGGTGGTGTTACTTCTCCACAGATGGCCATCAGTTTCTAGTCATTTGTTAACAGCAAGCGAAATAATGTGGGTTTCAAGTATTAATCCTTATTTTGTTGGCTTTTTTTATATAGAGGAAGGGTATAGCCCTGCTATCACATTTATTCCAGCTGTCCTTTCACCCAAAAAGCTTTTAATGATTGCAAGTGTTCCTAATAATGGTGTCAGTGCAGTTCATTGTAGCTTTATGCTTTTTGCACTGCACTATAGGAATATTTTTTGCTGCAATATGCAAAATGAGGCAAAAAAAGCAAACATACATGAAAAATCATGGTAGGAACACCTTTAAATGTTAGATAACAATAACAATGTTCAGTGTTGCTATGAGGGCATAACAAGTTGGATGTAAGTATAGGGATACTTATGTATGAATAGTCTCTTGTGAGGGTGATACCAAAACTGGGACCTCAGAGCCTCATAGCCTGCTCCTTCTGTCACTGCTTCCATGGTGGTCCTCTTCATGTTTAGATGGGTCTGTAGCACCAAAAATTCCACCCTGCTATGATGAATCTCATAGGGTTCATTTAATGGTCAAAACAAAATTAGACAAGAATGCAAAAGTGTAGGACTGCTCCACTACTCATCTAGAATGTTGTAACTCTAGAATCTGTTTTTCAATTGAACAATCCATACTTTGCCCACAAATGCACAATTTCACAGCAGCTGTTACCAGTGGAACAAAAATCTTTTTAACCAAATTCGTTTAGAGCCACTATATGATGTTGAGTTTCCAGTTCGATTTGCTACACTAATGAGCTGGACTGTGTTATTGTAGCAAATTAAAACTAGGCAAATTAAAAACAACATTGACAGGTTGGCTGAAATGCCACTGAATAAAATACATACAAAATAATCTACACATGCAAACAAATGTTTTTCCAGCAGTCCTGTATCTGTTGTGGACAGACACTTTTGTGGACCAAAGATTATACAGTTAATTGTATTGTCTTATTATATTGTATTACCATGCTTTGTCCAATTCTGTTGCTGTCCCTGTGTTGCTGTAGGTGACTAAAATGCTGGCGGTGGTGGTGGTCTTGTTTGCTCTGCTGTGGATGCCCTATCGCACTCTGGTTGTGGTCAACTCACTGATGGACCCTCCCTATCACAATATCTGGTTCCTGCTCTTCTGCAGACTGAGCATCTACACCAATAGTGCCATCAACCCCATCATATACAACGCCATGTCCCAAAAGTTTCGCACGGCTTTCAAGAAGCTCTGCCACTGTAAGAATACATCCAGCAAGGAGAAGGCGGCCAAGCTCAGTGCCCCTGTTTACTACAGCGTCATCAAAGATTCTTCCCATGAAAGCCCAGAGTATGAAACAGAGCAGGACGATGTCAGTGCGTATAGTGTCTCTGCCAAGAGAGTGAACTTTTCAGACCAGGCTGGAGGAGAAGCCACTGCAAGCATGTTTAGTATTGCTTGAGTCAAGCTCAGAAAGAGAGATGGACAACATAAGGTTTGAGTGAGGCTGGAGGTTTGTCTCAAGTGAGGATAACCGAGTTGAACTTGCAAGGACATTTTTCTATAAGGATTTAATCCAACATTTAAACTTTCCCATTTTCAGTGTGTCTTAGTGGTACACAAATTTCTTTTAAAAATATTAACGTACTCTGTATTGAATGCTATATGTTGCCTAAGGTTGGGAACATTGTATGTGCAACAGCAAAATGGTACTTTCTATTAATGGTGACTTTTAATCAGATGACTCACAGACAAAAACAAAAGTACTGTTTATGCTAAAACATTTAAAACCAGGACTATCTGATAGCCCTGCAAAAGCAAGTGTGAACTCCCTAGGAGAAGACTTGCACCATGAAATATGAAGCATTTCACACCTGCACACTGTTCTAAACCATATTCAATTAGATTCTCAGATCTAGCCCTGAGCTAGAGCAGATAGACTATATGGCCAAAAGTACAGAGTTTAGGTGTTTTTTAGCAACAGCCATTGCTAAAAGGTGTATAAAATCAAACATATAGTCATGCAGTGTCCCTAGACAAATACTGGCAATAGAATGGTTCATACTGAACAACTTTGGAAGCAACATCACCACAAGAACCGTGCATGAAGAGCTTCATAAAGTGGCCAATAAGCTGCACACAAGCCTAAGATCACTATGCGCAATGCCAAGCACTGGCTGGAGTGGTGTAAAACTCACCACCAGTGGACACCAGTGGAAATGTGTTCTCTGGAGAGATTAATCAAGCTTCACTTTCTGCCAGTCTCTCCAATGAATGAGGATTTGACAGATCCCAGGAGAACGCCACCTACCAGAATGCAAAGTGCCACCAATAAAGTTTGGTAGATGAGGGATGATAATCTGGGATTCTTTTTCAGCTAGGCCTTCTCAACCAACATCAGTGCCTGACTTCACAATTGCTCTTTTATCTGAATGGGCACATATTCCCACAGACACACTCCAAACTTCTGTGGAAAGCCTATCCAGAAAAATGAAAAATGTTTTAGTGGCAAAGGGTAGGAGCAACTCCTTATTAATACCTCTGGTTTTGAAAACATATGTCTAAACAAGCTCATATAGGCAAGATGGCCATGGATCCACATACTTCTGGCCATATAGCATATGTGTAGAGAGCTACTTTAAGATGGTGGTCCCATATTGGTGGTCTACTTAGTGGGACCCAGAATTTAGGTGAGAGTACCATTTAGAAAAAAAAACAGACTGGAAATAAACTTACTGAACATTAATTGATAGATGATATGAAAATGTTATTTTATATTTGATGTCAAATTATATTTGTAAGCCATGTGCAGCATGATGTGTTCATTTTTTGTGCAAATGCTTGTTTTTTTCAGTACACTGCTAATGAATCAGTGAAAAGGGGCCTAGACTCACAAAAAAAATGCTGTATTAATTACTTTAAAATGCATAATGATGCATACAGGCAAAGGTTTGGGCACCAAACAAATACACAGAATCTACCATGTACACAATACACATTTTAATGTAATATTAATGTTTATTTGTTGGATTTAACATATGGGAGAAAAAATCATGCAAATTTGGCCTCTGCAAAAGTTTCATATTTTACATAATTTTTTTCACCAACATGTTACAATATAAGCAAATAAAAAGAGTTTCTGCAGTAGAATTTGAAGAAAATGCTAAATTTAAGATTTTTACCAGAGCTAACACAATGAAGAAAAGTACTAAACTAAAACTGAAATCTATTTGGGAACAGTTTAACCTCCCTTTGATAAAATATTTTTGAATCAAGTACAACAACTACTGCCTAGGATGGTGTATACTAATGTAGCTAGATAAGTGTTTTATGTACATTGCTATGTACAAGCAAGGCCAGTCTTACTAACAGCAAAATATGCCCACTACCTCAGACTGCTTTGGGACAAAACAGTGCTAGATATATATTTAAATAAATGTATATAAATACATTTTGTCTCCTAGTCATTTCACTGAACTAAGTCTCTAACAGGCCTATTACACTCCAAGTAGCTTCCTAGAAACAATACTGCCTGTCATTTCTATATGAAAAAAAATTTATATAGACCCTGATAGGCTGATTAGTATGACTTTGAACAATGAAGCTGATACTATTTGAAAAATCACTTTTTTACTTTTTAAAATGTCCATTCATAAGCTTTGAGGCTGTGTAGGGGTTTCTTTAGATAGTCTTACAGTTCAGATTGTTGTGTAAAAATTATACACTCTGGTGTATACACTCAGTGACTTACTGTAATTTACATTTGTACAAATGTCTTAGCTATAAGCTAAAAAGCCTTTTAATATAATAATAAATTGTGGAATGGATGTAAATATTGGAGTATTGATGATGAACATATTTGTTGATTTATGATTGTGTAATTGTTCGTCATTATGAATTGTTCGAAAATGAGCTAAAGTGTGTGTGGAATATCAATATTGTATCAGTGCCAGTTAGAAAATATGTACATGCCCAATGACAAAACTGGTCCTTCATACGAACTCTTTGCTCGTTCCTTTATTTTGTCATGTTGGCCATGCTCTTACTTTAGGTTTGCTTTAAAGTGTTTTGCAGTGGGATGATACAATATTTCCTTTTTTAAATGGTTTCAGGCCAGTCAGTTAGAACTGTTAGAAAGAGAATAAAAGAGAACAGCACAGCTAGGAGGGGACATACAAACAGAATGTGAAATCCTTCATGTTATCAACACAATGCAGTGTGACAGGGCTGAAATTTCTGTATCTGCATTGTTTAAATTTCTTTGACTTCAGT
Source organism: Bryconaethiops microstoma (assembly GCA_037577275.1). Lineage (NCBI taxonomy): Eukaryota > Metazoa > Chordata > Actinopteri > Characiformes > Alestidae > Bryconaethiops > Bryconaethiops microstoma. Next base: position 8,554 of record JBBJLS010072513.1, read on the forward strand.
TGAATAAGCCAACATTGTGTGAAAACTGGGTGAAAACTTTCTGAATTCATGGACCGAGTAAATGGTCCAAAATGTCTTGGAATACAATCTAATAACATTAACTGACACTAAGGTATGTTAATGTTATTAGCTTGGAAAAAGGGAGCATTCAATTATAACAACTGTGCTTGAGCATAGGGATACTCTGAGAATTTGTTGAATGCAGATGTTTATATAGAGCTGAACTGTGACATGTTTATCAGATTTCTAATATTTCTTTATGCTCACCATTTGCTATTTGTGCTGGAAAAAAGTACTCAAGTTCAAATCTAATTTCACTTCAAGGACAGTTCACTTCACCCATGAATCCCAGCACAAATGAAGCAATGATCTGTTAGTGTTATGCAGATGAGATCATCATTAGTAGTCCTTACTCTCCATCAGTCAGTTTAGCAATTTAAACTTATTCCTTTAGTATTCATTTGACTAGAAGAGTTTTTGAGAATTTTTGAATATACATTATTAAGGCATAATAAATGTTATTATCATAAAGCATTTATAAAGAAGTATTCTAAGTGAAGCATTTACCTTTTATTACAAAACAAAGGTCAGCTCCTTTCTCCTCTTTCTGGAGCTAATGTGTCATGGCATGAACTTAAAATGCCAAGTAAATGCCATGTAAACCAAAAGTCATCACCTACTGTTGAAAGACTAAATGCACTGCTGTGAAAAAGATTTGGTGTTTTAACTTAAAGTTAAGTTTCAGGTAAAACATTTGAGTTCACTGTCTGTCAAAAAGTAAGCTAAAAGAACAAAAATCTTATATTCTGTCAATCTATTATTTAAGTCAACTTTAAACATAAAGATAAAATCTAATCATTTCCAATGATTTACTTACAGTTTGAGAACTAGCAAGCTTAGGAGAGCAAGTCGGAATATTTAACATTGTACAAATGTATCAATAATGGACTTTGTGGTAACATTATACCATTGTTATAGCCTACAATGATCATTTAAGTTCAATCTTGCAGTGGTATATGAACTGTATATTGTGATATGTCTTTTTTTCATGGTGAACTGAATAAAAACGTCTGGCAATTCTGGCATTTGGATTCTCATGGACTAATTTGTGTTCAGTGGACAACAGTAACAATGAATGCTCATTTTACATCAAAATGGATATATAAGTAATGTTGATTTATAAGTGCTAAAGTTATAAATATTGAAGATAAAGGAAATATTTCAAACAGTCCCATTTGCTGTGTGTATGTTCTTGCTGATGCTGGGTGGATTTAAAAGTGCATTAGAAAAACATATCAATAGATTTGAGGCATTTTGGGCTTTTTTTTGTTGTTGATTTTTCCTGATTTTCCGCCTAATTTTTATTATCTCCAGTTCCACCCATGAGCCAGGACCCACCCCATCACACAATACCACCAACACTGGGAAAGTGAAGACCAGTACATGTCTCTTCCCAGTGAAGACAGCTGACATCCTTGGACTGTGTAATCAGAATCAGAATCAGGAAACTTTATTGATCCTGGAGGAATTTGCTTATGTAATGACAGCAAAGACACAGAGACACACAGAAACGAGAAAAATATAATATAAAGTCTAAATAAGATCTAATAAAAAATCTGTAGAAATTAAAAAAGCTCAATGTGAATACCCTATGCTATATATAGAAATGTTTGGTATAAATACTATATATAAGTAACGTTACGTGCCGTGGCACGTAGAAGTGGGTTTTTGTGTCTCTGTCTCCTTATAGGTTGTTGGGATCACGTGATCGAGCAGGAACCTGC
>JBBJLS010072514.1:0-10335 GCA_037577275.1 Bryconaethiops microstoma
TGTGTGTGTGTGTGTGTGTGTGTGTGTGTGTGTGTGTGTGTGTGTGTGTGTGAGTGTGTGTGTGTGTGTGTGTGTATGTGTGTGTGTGTATGTGTGTGTGTATTTTGTTGGTTTTTATGTTTGAGGTGTTCTTGTGTTTCAGAAATTAAGAAACTTCTCCAAATATCAAGCTATCTATGAATATAGTGAATCATAATAAATGGTATATGACATAGGTAAATGAAATGGCTTTATCCTGGGTGTTCAGTGAGTCCAAAATGATTATCAGTAATATAACCTAATCCCTGCAAAGACTGAGCTTTTTCAGTGTTAATGTAATTGGCATAGTAGTCCTCAGTATAACTTGCTTCCTTCATCCTTAGGGGAAAACGTGACTCCTCTTCTGATGAAGTGATATAGTCAAAAATGTAATCACTTAGATCAAGCTTCTATGAACATCACAGTGATTAACACAGTAGTATCAGTGATTCAGCAACAGGCTACACTGGATTTCACCACTGTGGGAACTGCAGGTTTGATGACAGGATGACAAATAATGACAAGTTTAGTTGTTGTAATAGACACACATATTGCACAAAGCCACTTTCCTTTGTTCAGGTCCGGCTTTCTGCTGTCATGATGAAAGGGCAGAGGCAATTGCAAGGTTCTGTTGTCTGAAGTGTACAGCAGGCAAGGAACCTGTTCATGGGCCTTTATGGCCTAAAGTCCTTGATAAAGCCTAGATATCATTTGCACTCTGCAGGTTTAAGAATCAGCTTAAAGTTTCAGAATATTACTATAAGAAGATAATACAAAGTAAATTCCATAGCAATTTTCGTTTTTTGTGGTCTTTTTTAATGGCCACATGTATATTAGTGCTGGCAAAACGTGCCTAAACTTGATGGGACTAAACTGGTTTCAGCAGTTCATCATTTCCCAAGTATTCTCTGTCACACCCATAGCTGTCAGGTCTCATGACACAGCTGTGAAACTCAATCAGAAGCTAAACGCACACAACAGTAAAAGCTGCCCAAACAAAGCACTTCAATTTTAGCAAAAATGCTAAGAGTTTTTGTAAAGTATGTAGTCATGTTGCATAGAGTGTAAAACAGCCTTGCACAAAGTGAACCTGAGCACAGGCCTGCAGATTTCTGGCCCTTTGAGAAATTATTGGGTTCCTTGTGGGATTTTGGATGTGGTGTAAAACCAAAAAACCAAACCAATTTATTTATAAAGCACTTATAAAAACAACCACTTGGCTGACCAACGTCTTGTACATCATATAACAAATACAAATATAAATACAACTGAAAAGAAATATAAAACACAACAAATAAAGGCAAAAGAATAATCAACCAGAAAAAAAAAGGATAGGCTTTAGTTTTTCATTCTACTTTATTCTTCTTCTCTACACTTTTTACCTTGTATTTGTTTTAATCTGGCATGCTGGGGTCTGTTTCTGGCAGAACTGTAGCAGAACTCAGCAGAAGGTTCACGGACTAAACTGAGGTTCAGAAACGCATTTCTTATGAACTTGTGTAACTCCCACTTAAAGCACCATTCTCCGTTTGATGTCTATTTAGACTGGCTCCAAATAAATACATTATAGTAACTGATTTGGGAATTATGTTTGCATAAGAGCAGCTATCACACCACAGTCATTACCGGCCTTTAATCATTGCATGCACTGTAAAACCATGTGATCTACTGTGCATTTGCAGATGTGGTGTTGTGTAATTGCACACTCAGAGTCACCCGCCCAGTTCTTATCAGCCAGTCTCTCTTACTTCCTTATCTCCCTCGTTGCAGACTCAACCCTCAGCTTCTGTGACTCCACCTCTTTGTTTCACCCACTGCCCCATTCAGACAAGGTCATTAGCTTTTGGGTAACAATGAAACACTTTTAAGATCTAAACAGTTTTAGATCATGCCAATTAAGTCTAATTGCAAACCAGGCCCACATGGCTCGGTTATATTACCTATTTATGGTTTTGCCAAGGCCAAGATCAGGCATACGGAGGCCCACTTGTTGGACTGTGTGCCAAGACACATATGAAAGGTACAGTGTCCCAGCCCTTTTAAAATGGCTAAAAATAGAGGGTTTACCTAGATTTGCCATAGACAGTGTGTGCTATATGCTAGTTAGCATGAGATCATTCTAACTAGTGTTTGCATTATTATACTGACATTATTTGATTTAACTAAATAAATGGCCTACTATTAATTCTGTCTCACCACTGAAAATCCTACTCTAAGTACTCTAAAGCTAAACTAAGCTTCCAAGCCATACAACAGATAGTCAGCATGCAGTCATGAATAACCATAAACAATCGAATGCAAAACCATCAACCGTTTAGCTGGCTAAACCTGAGCTTTTTCCAAGCTGTGGAATGCCACTAAACTGGTGAGGCTATGAAACAGAGACAAAGGCGTGTATCTTTGTCCAACATACATATTAATTGATGTTAACATGGCTTTTCTTGGTAACATTGCATGGATTAGCCTTGAGGCCTATATTCATTCACTGTGATAAAGTAAAGCCTCTGTGAATCCTGTGGATCAAGCCATCAAAGGGTGTTAAACACCTTAGCTTAACAACTAGCCACTGTTGAAGGTCCTGTGGTAAAAAAGCTCGGATTGTGGCTTTGCACTCAGCTCTGCCTGCCAGCAGCTTTTAGACAAGGGCACTGTCTATACATAGTTACTGATGTTCATACCATGTAAAACTTTTTTTTTTTTGTAGTTTTAAACAATCAATACAAGTCAGATACATATTAAAGGTACAGTTACTCAGTCATTTGGTAAGTAAGTAAATAAGTAAGTGAACTTTATTGTCATTCATACCATACAACAGTACAACAACGGATGCATAGCTGAAAGGAATTGCGTTTCTCCAGGCCTAAAGTGCAGACATAAAAGACAAAGAAGTGAAAAGACATTTTCACTTCTTACCCAGAAAGTAGGTAAGACCGCATAAGATACAATATTCACAGTGAATTTATTATTGCACTATATAAATATAACGTAAACTTAAGACCTATTTGTCATAATAAAGTGCACAGTGAGTAAGAGAGCAAAAGGTTTCACAGAAACTCGCAGCATTAACGGGATTTAAGTTTGAATGTGTATGTTAACAGTCCATGTGTGTATTAGTGTTGAAATATGTGTGAAATATGTGTGAACAGACAGTTCATGTATAGTTCTAGTTAGCATGAGATGACGCTAAGTAATGCTAACAGCATGCATTGCTTGCAACATAACATTGTTTTGTTTAAGCCAGTAGCACACACAAGCACTGAATTTTTATCCAGGGCCTGATTACCATTATCCAGGGCCAGAAAACCAAAGGCTAAAAATAACAATGGATTATAGATCTGGATAGCTAAAACTGTGTTCAGACTGTGTACACATCTTGTCAGCTCGCACCATTCCCTCACCAGTTGCCCGTTCTGTGATGTCAACTCACATCAAAAGATGCTTAGCTTACATGTTACAATGTTTTTTTCTTACTCTTTAATGATTTCATAATTTAGAGGATCTGTTATGATGGTACCAGTCAGTCTTTTAACATTGTTTCCATCACTATTCTGTTACCCTGTAGAAACAGTAATCAGACGTGTTTCAGTCTGGAATACTTCTTAAATCTGTAAAGTTAAGTAGCCATTTGTTATGCGTGAACACACCACAGCACACAGTGTGAACAACACGAAATGTATTATCTGCCTTTAACCCTTTCACCCAAGTGAAGCAGTGGGCACAACGCTCACGGAGCAGTGTGTGGGGAAGGATTCCTCAGTGCCGTCAAACCCATGGCCTTCTGATCACTGGGGCAACTTCCTAACCACTAGGCCACCAGCTGCCCACAATACAGCTGAGGCACAATACAGGGTAGCCAATCAAAACAGGTCATGTACAGAAGTAATGTAAAGATGGATTAGAACTGTTTTTGTTCTATAGCAAGCTTATACACCTAAACATATAAAGATAGAAAGAAAGCATATAAATGATAACCAGCCACAAAACAGAAAATTATTCTAAGACATGTGTCCTTTTCTTTGGTTTGCAGTATACCTACAACGTGCTCACAAACTGGTCAGTTTTTCAACCCAAATCCCCTGGCAACTCCTTCAGTCATTAAAGTGCTCTCAAACGAAACTGATCCAATTCAGTGAATGCTGTCATTGTGTGAGTGAAGGGCTTTTATTCCGGTGAGCTACTCCATCATTTCCCATCACTGCAGTGTGGCCCAATTCCCTACGCAGCCCTCTATTACAGAAACTTTGAAGAAGTTTGCTCATTCTCTCTCTCTCTCTCTCTCTCTCTCTCTCTCTCTCTCTCTCTCTCTCTCTCTCTCTCTCTGTCTTTCATCACAGAAGTTTACACAAAGGTTATACTTTTTACTGAATCATGGTATTGACCACTGTATAGCTGTTTGCTGGCAAAATTATTTATTATAGATATTATTTATACAGATTAGTGCATTTGTGAATGCAGCCAGTTTAACATAATAAATCTTAAGCTTAATTTACATAGTATAAAGCTGTCTTAATCAGGTTAAAGGGTAGTACAGATTTGTGCATTTGTGGGTACATGTGGTAATATCTCCCTCACTATATGATATTTAAGCTGCTTTGTCATAGATAAAGTGAATAGACGACCTTCCTTGGATCTAAACCCAAGAAGGAGAGACATTTGTAGAAATACTTGCAGAAATTCAATGCTAGTGCTAGTCAATGCCATTGCCATAAATAGAAAAAAAAGGGAGCAATAAACAGATGACAAAATACTATATGGTCCCAGCTACCTTTTCGCCACCTTAGAGCGTTCCTTAATGTTTTTGTCTTAAAGCAGCTTAGGGCCTACAGGGCTGTGTTTTGGCATGAGGAGGATGAGAGGCTTAACTGAGATTTATCTGATTTGCATTTCATTTCCTTTACTCCACTTCATTGACCTTTTTCTGGCCATCTCATCTGCTGTTCTCATGAAGCCCCTACCCCCTTAGTCCTCTCTCTCTTTCATTCTTTCTACAATCCTAAATCTTTCTCTCAATTTGTCCATTTTGCAGTTGTTTGTATATAAAAATTGCTATACTTCTATCTTAATCTGAGTTAAGCAATATTGTCAACATTTCCAATTGTAAACTAGATGCATTTCTGCAAGAAAATGCATTTGAGTGCTCGGTTGCAATAAAACCCATGTTTGGAGACACCCAAATAGTGGGTTTATAGACAAAAAAAGGTTTGTGTATAAAAAAAATTTACTCGCACCATGGATTTGTACCAGCAATCTTCTGATTCTCTTTATTCAGTACCCAGCATCTTACGTCTGAACTACCATGTCATCTCTTACCAAGCCATTTATGGTAAAGGATGGCTGAATGTGTCGCACATTCATGGGCTGATGATTTTTAATTAAACAACAACAAACAGTAAAAAAAATTTTTTATAACTGATCTGAGTCATGAGCTGTTCGTGACCCTGCTGTGTGTTTTGCTCCGTGTTTGTTTCTCTGCGATTGTGTTTCTCCGTGCTTTACCCCTTTCTGGCCTCCTTACTGTGACATCACAAAAATTCCAGTTCTAAATGATGAATACTTGGCCCCTGATCAACTGATCTGCAAATTGAATACAATAGCAACAGGGCCGGATCAAAGTTTAAATTTATCCAAGTACTCACACGGCCTCAGAGGAGAAGCAGCTCCAAAAAACAGGTGGAATGATCATTTTAAAGTAAATGAATAAACAAATAAATAAATAAATACATAAACAAACAAACAAATAAACATAACAACAATAATAATAAAATAATAATAACAACAAAACTTATGAAGGAAAATAATGTGACCACTTCTGCAATCACACTAATTATAGACGAGCTAGACTAGTTACTCTCAAAGTCCTTGCAACACCCCTGGGCAGTAATTTCCAATCATGCAAGACCTCCTGAAACAGGTGAAATTAGTGTAAGTATATAACTGAAAATGGTATTATTGTTTCAAAACATGCTTGAAAGACCTGTCCGGGTACCTTTCAAGCTGTGACTAATGGACACCAGCAACCCCCGCAAACCTGGTTTGGGACAAACTCAGATAATGCAAGAATGAACACATTTGAAATCTCACAAAAATCCTGTACGGTTGGTAGCATTTGCCTCATGCCATGTATGTACAGCTTCACTAGCAAGCCGATTGGCTTCTTCTATAGAAGGGTGGAACGTTCCCCATAAACTGATATGCTGAGCATTACATTCTAACAATTCCATTAACTCCCTAGTGAACTACATTCTCCTTCTTCATTCTCTTTCTACATTCTGCCTATATACAGTATTTATTGGTAAAATGAAGGTAAACCAATAGAAACATCTTTCTAACTAGCTTTTCCAGAGAAAAAAATCCCTGGCCACGTTTAGTAAAGCTTAAAAATCTCAGCTCTATATTTACATTGTGTTATGTCAGGTGATGTGGCACTCTGGTGGACCAGCTATGCTGGTTATGTCTGGTTGCTAAATCTGTCTGGGGCTGTTCTCTGCTCTGTATAAGTCAGAAAAGCACAGTGTTTTGAGTTGAAAAGGGCACTGGATGAAACTCTATCCTGGTTATGGGCCTGTTTATCTTTACAAAGAAAAGAGTCAGACATTAATGTCTGTTATCATTCCCATGATTTATTTATCATTTATTTTTAATCATGTAAAATTATTAAATGGATTCTTATTGTTCCAGGAGGCCTCGGCCAGTTCTTTGAGTCCAAAAGTCAGCCAACGAAGGCTGACAACCCTATTGACATGTATTCAAAAACACTGGAGCTTATTGGAGACCGACTTTTTGGAATTAATGCTTGGTCTGATTTGCATTTCCTTTCCTTTTCTCTATTTTATTGAGCTTCTGGGCATCCCATCTGTCATCCTCCTAAAACCTCTGCCCCCTTTCTTTTTCCCTCATTCTTTCTCCAATCCCAAGTCCATTTTCTTGCCACCTCTCCCTTTCTCAGCTCTTTGTCCAGTTCTTTGTCTGTTTCTGGTTCTATTCATCAACTTTTCTCCCCCTCTTCTCTGTCGGATCTCATTCCTCCCCCACTGTCCCCACTGGCTCCTCTTCAAAATGACCAGGCAGCACCATACAGACAAAGATTTAGACTGACTGCAAGAGACCATACTGAAGGCACAATGTAATTATAGCCTCTTTCTTTCTCAGAAAAGCAGGTTCTTTTCAGAATCTAACGCCACGTGGCTTTGTGTGTGTACACACACTGATATCTCTATATGGCTCAGAGGCTGCAGACTGATATCTCTGTCTCCCGCAGGTGCACTGTCGCCAGAAAAGCACACTGAGTTTTTTCTCAGGCAAACAAAGTGCAGCACTGTGTGCTTCACACCAGCGGGGATGAGGCCGACCCAAATCTGTGAGTTCACTGAGAGAGTGAGCCTCAGGGGAGCACGCACACTAACAAATACTCACACACACAGACATAGCTTACGTAATACTGGAAACACCAGCCGTGTCGCAAAAGTGGTCATTAGAAGCGGACCTGCATCCAGAAATTTGCTCATCCATCTGAGCGTGCCAGCTTTCTAATAAGGCACCTTTGATCAGCTTCACCCTTGAGTCCCTGAGTGGCTTCAGTATTTCCTCATAGTCAGAGCAAACAAATCTGATGTGGACTGTTGTGAATTCTTTCTTTAACCCTTAGTGATGTTGAGAGATATTATCAGTTTGTCACAGTACTCTGGTTACCCTGTATTGCTGCAAAACACAGCAAACATCTGACTGAAATGTTTAAAAATTCTTGTCACACCTTTCTCAAGGCTCACACCTTTCCTCATACCTATAAGTGGGCTTTAGACTCTCTGCAATAACAACACTCTGCATAACTTCAATGTTAAGGGGCAGGGTCAAATTGCTATAGCCTATTCTGTAGACTAAATGGGTGGTTATAGATAAATGTATTGGTGACTGTTATATCATGACCATGAAATAACATTGTGATACCATAGTCAGGCAATGAAAACCACACATCACCATTATTTTAAACATTAACTACAAAACAGCTGTCCAATGTTTCTGTTTTTGTACAACAATAAGATAATATCAGTTACACAGTATTGTGCTGAAACAATCAAACATCAGACTGAAATCCTAAAAAACTTGACTCATGCATTTCTCAAGGCTGCAAAGACCCATTTGCTTCCAACAGCCAGGATCAACACAATGTTCAATCAGTCTCCTCACACCTATAACTGGGCTAGAGACTGTCTCACAACATTATTTATAACTTCAGTGGGAAAGGGTGGGGCCAAATTGCTGTAGATTCAACTGTATTCTTATTATATACAAATGTGTTCATAATTTTGATATCATGGCCAAAACATGCTGTTTTCTCAGTATCTCCATGTTACAGGATTATGCTCACATGCAGTATTTGTCTGCCTGAAGCAACCTCCCACTGGCTTCTGTTATAAGTGTGTTTTGAGTCAGCAGATTTTCTTTTCTTTGTATAGCTACAGAAAAAATGTGTTTAAATTATAATCCCCAGTAACTGACTGATAGATGTGGCAGGTTTAGATGTTATTTGAATGGCTATAGATAAGTTTAAACTGGTAGAATTTATAGGTAGATTCTCCAAAAGAGGCATGTCAGATCAAATTTACATGACAAAACCCCAGTGAGTCGTGTGCATAATCCAAACCTGTATGTCAAGGATCATCTGACGCAAACATTATTTCTCGGGACAAATGAAATGAGTCTCTTTTTAAAATCTTAAAATATATTGATTTATTGTTCACAAAAGTCCAATCTTCCCATCTTAAAAACATCTTTTAACATTAGCTGAACATTTGCTCATTATATGTGTCATCTATTCATAATTCTTTCAAAATCTGATTCCGTAGTCAAGCATTATTCGTTAAACACTTCATAGCATCAAATTATAGGTTCTCTGGTTCCTAGTGCTGCTCCTTAACAAAATCATATACTGGCACATATTGGGTTTTTCCTGCTTGGTCATACACTCTTGACCGCTCTATATGTAACTGGCACTATTTCACACATATTGCAAATCATAGTACACGCATAATAACCATGATTTCTACAGGGTAAGATGTCCTGAAATGTAACATCCAATATAATCATGGAAAAAAATTCTCCTCAGTTATAGTATTCTGTAGGCCTGTATAACAATGATAGTAGCATAACAATTTCCAGTAAAAGCACACACAAAAATAATGAATACAGTGGAATGGTTTGGTTTATGTGATTAATGTAAGGTACTCCATTATGCACCATAATCCAAGCTAGATGGGATAATGTGTGTATTGTTGTGTATCAGAAATGACCATGATGCTATTTAATTCGTTTGATCATCTTATAGCATTTTCAGTTTCTAAAGCTAATGCTATGGACAAAAAAAAAAAAGGTTTGAGAAACCCTGTTCAACCAGATGATTTACTTTGAAATAAAATACTTTTAACAAGCAAAACAAAAAATAAATACATGGAACTAAATACAACTACAAAATAATGAAATAAATGCATTAAAATGGACCTAAAACAGCATATCGTGTTACCATAAGAATTTCACCAGAAATGTTTTTGAATGGTGTCAGGAAGAAGGAGTACCATGAACACAGGACAGGCATGTGTGTGTGTGTTTGTGTGTCTGGCAAGGCACTGGACTGGAGTTTATTTGAAGGAGGAGCGAACTTTGCGACCTTTGAGGGGTTGCGGGGGTCTGTAGTTGTCCACCATACAGGCAGGGGCCTCTCCATCCGCACTGAACAACAAACTACGGAATTTAGCCATCTAAGGAGAGAGAGAGAGAGAGAGAGTTAATAGAGAGTTTGTTTCTCTTTGAATGCCTTTGTTTGGGGGAGCTAACTGAACCATATACTTAACTCAGTGTCTATTTTAGTGCATTTTATGAATGGAATGTGGCATAACTGTGCAGCCATTAACAACGACAATGACATGCAATGTTAAAGCTACGAGGCAACGGTGCAATTCAAACAGACACATATGCAGTTTACCAAAAAGTGTTCTCAGTTTCATCTTCACCTGTCATATATGTAGCATACAGTCAATTTCGCCATAAAAAAAGAAAAAATTCACGACCCGCTGGCTTCATGACACATTGGTTTCTGTTATAAATAGCCACCCCTGCTACAGCGCTTGCTGTTCGTCATGTTCTTGTATCCCCATAGCAACATCATCTGTGAATTTTGACAGCTCTGGATTCACTTTGAAGACTGTTTCACTCTGTCTTTTATATATAGAGACCTTATTAAAAATATGAGACCACTGCAATTTATTTTTAAATCAGCATCTCTATGAGTTTGACAACCATTCCATGCCAGTGTCTGTTAAATTC
>JBBJLS010072515.1:0-10335 GCA_037577275.1 Bryconaethiops microstoma
CAGGACTGCCAGGGGCAACACTGGGGGACCCTTGGGGAAGGTACCGTCCCCACACACTGCTCCCTGGGCGCCCCCCCCCCCCCCCCCATTGGTGGCAGCCCCCTGCTTCACTTGGTGAACGGGTTAAATACATAGAAAGAAGTTTACACCGTGTGCTGTGCTGTGGTGTGTTCACGCGTGGCCACTTTGTATGAAAATCCGAGTTGATCCCAAACATTTTTGGAACGAACAACCTCTTTTTTTATACTGGACGTCGACTCTAGACTGTAATAACAGAGCAAGGAGAACCTGACCAGCGGGTTTTAACCAGTTTTTGCTTGGGTTTAGGAAGCATCAGCCATGCAAAAAAGAGCCAGCTGCGTATAATTAATAGTGGAGACATTCTACAAATGGTTAAAATGTGAGCGGATGCCTGTATTATTGAAATAGCCTTGAAAATAAAGAGCCAATTGTCTCAGTAAAAGCATTTGCAGGACAAAGCCCCCCTCCCCCCGCTTAATAAATACACAGATGTGTTTTAGCCGAAACAACTTGAAAAGACATTTTTGCGTGTTCGTACCAAATCCACCAACTATTCAAATTGAAACTATGCCATTGAAATGTTAGGCTGGCTTTCAGTCTAGAAGTTGAGAAGTGTTCAGGCAGACAGGAGCACGGCCTTGTAGGACTGAAAACAACAGCCAGAAGCATCGGTGAGATTGCACAGACTTCATAAAAAGTCTAGTGCAGCCCACATTGACCTAATGTTACCTCAACAGCAATTCCTATTCGACCTCAGCTCACCCTTCTGATCCACCAAAACTGTGCTGGATTACTTCCATAATGCTGATGTCTGACACCAATATCAGTCTTTTCTTGTGTCAATGCCAAATCAATAAAATACTGTTATTATCGATATTACTTTTTAACTTATTTCTTTTATTGTTGCTTCCACTCATTGTAATTTATTACTACTATTATAACTCTTTATTTGTAGATGCTTTATACGTGCCCAGCTTGTGTTTAACTAATGCTTAAACTACAAATCTAATAAATATAACTAAACTCTAAGTTGAAAATGAAAAATTCTATGGAATAGAACCTCTAATTTTAACTCATGCAAATCTTATAATCACCACTGTCACTATCAAATTAGCCGATAATCTATGGGGCACCATCAAAATAAAGTGTGACTATTATTTCAATTTTTTTTTATTACTAGTAGTGTTACAACACTTTGTTTGGATGGTCCTTCAGCTTGTCTCGAACTAACTAAATATCTAATAAATGTAACTAAACTTTAAGAAAGATTCTATTAAATATAACCCAACTCTAAACCAAGTGTAAATCTGATAATCACTATTATCACAATTCCATGATCTGATAATATATAGACGACCATCAAAATAAATTGCGACCATTATTTCTAATGCATTTTTACTTTCAGTTGTAATTTATTTAACAGCTTTATGATTATTTTATGCTATCATATTCCTCCTTGTGTGATTTATTGCCTTTTAATCGACTGTTAAGAACTTTAGGCTGCGTGATATGAGGGATGGTGTAGAAAGCAAGCTTGTAATTATGATTATCACTTTGAAAAAAAGGGACATTGCTTGTTGACACCCCAAACAGAACAAGTTTTCTTCTCTGTCGCATAAACCTCAAGTACAGTGGGAGAAACAGGGCAGCTGACTTAGTCGGCGGCTCCCACATCTATTGCTGATCCCAGGCCTGATGACGTATTGGATCACCACAGCACGTTATCTGTAGGACTCACTGTTCATTTTCTTGGTTGTTGCTGTTTATTATGTGAGATGCTGGTTTGTCTGGCCGGATGAAATCATTTGATGTATGTGAGAAGCTGTACCATTGAGCGAAAGCGTTTTTCATTTGTAATCTTGCGGATTGTGGCTGCCGTTCTTGATGTGTGTGTGTGGCTTCGAGGGAGGACATATGTATTAAAATATAGCCCCAGTTGGGAAGTGTTCACACGCAGGGTGGGGTCATGTTTTTTGGGGCTTGGCTTTCATCAAAACTGTTTATTTTTTTAGAGGCCATGGTGTGGGGCCCGGCCAGATCACTGCCAGGATGTACTACTTCTGTCCTCATGTTAAAGGAGGAATACTCTTGGTAAAATAACTGGCAAGATCTTGCTTCTGTTTGTAATGTTTGTAATATTTGTTCATTTGGAACATATATTTATTCTGCATATTTTGTATAATTAATGACCTTTGTTTAGACTTTCTGAATTTCTCTTTAGTTTTAGTTTAAATGATTGGATTCACTACACATTGTATTTGTAGAACTATATGTGAAAAATAAAGAATTTTGAATCTTAAGTAGTGGTACATGTACACTATGGGGACAAAAGTATGGGGACGCCTGACCATTCCACTAAAAGGGACTTTAATGACATTGCGTTCAAACACATAGAATTCAATATGGAGTCGGTCCCCCTTTGCAGCTAGAACAGCCTCCACTCTTCTTGACAGGCTTTCTACAAGATTTTGGAGTTTCTGTGGGAATTTGTGTCCATTCATTTTGTAGAGCATTTTTGAGATCAGGCACTGATGTTGGACGAGAAGGTCTGGCTCACAATCTCCATTCCAGTTCATCCCAAAGGTGTTGGATGGGGTTGAGGTCAGGACTCTGTGCCGGCCAGTCAAGTTCTTCCACACTGAACTCATCCAGCCACGTCTTTATGGAGCTCGCTTTGTGCACTGAGACGCAGTCATGCTGGAATAGAAAAGGTTCTTCCCCAAACTGTGTACACAAAGTTGGAAGCATGGCGTTGTCTAAAATGTCTTGGTATGACAATGCATTAAGATGGTCCTTCACTGGAAGTAAGGGGTCTAGCCCAAACCCTAAAAAAACAGGTGTCCCAATACTTTTGTCCATATAGTGTATCTCATTTCAGCTTGAGCGAAAATGCAGAAGTTCTTGTTTGTGAATGTGTCAAAAGTGAAAATATTTTGATTATAGATCTTGGATAATATTTCCATGAGGATATTTGTGCGGTTGTAACAGAAATGATTTATCAGAATGAAATTATCCAAGATCAACAACAATTCAAATATTCTTTCTTTTAATGCTTAAAAGAATAGTTTCAAAATTTCCATCTAAAGATGGAAATTCTGGCATTGCTAACAAACACAAGAGGTCAATAGCCACCCAATACCTTTTGGTAAATACATTTTCAGAACTTTTCTGCGTAAGCATCTGTTTCAGACATTAGGGGCTCATGTTCACTAAGCAGTCGTAAAGATCAGCTCTTGGGTTCAGATTCCTCCGTATTCATGGTGGTCGACAAAGTCAAAACCACCTCATAAAATAAAATAAGATCTAGAATCTTATTTTATCTTATGTTTTGTACCTCACAGTAAGTCATACTATGTCCTAAACCACATCTCCTACACCTTAATGAATCTGGGTGTGATCTGAATAGGTTGAGAGAAGTTTTAAACATGTGTTTATGAAAAAGATTTGGGTGGCCATTGACTTCTAGTGTTTGCAACCTCATAACTCCAGTTCTAAACTAAAGAAGCAAAATGTCTTTGCTGATTGCCTACATCTGTGGAAAATGAGACTTTTTACTGAACTGTTCCATCAAGCACATTCAAAAGTGAGCATATTTGTATGTTTATTCAAGTAGAAATTCCATTCAGAAAGATCTTCAGTACTTCCAGGCCTTTATTTAATGAGTATTGCAAAAGGTCCTTGTGCAGCTCTGGAAAATTTGAACAATTTTTCAGTTCACCAATGTTGAATTCTTGCATGTAACCGAGAAATTGTGCGAAAGACACTTTGTTGTATTTGAAGTCCATTATTGTGGCTTTTACATTACTATATTGAATATTAAGGACAGAAACGATGGTTATGCTCCTGGGCCAAATGAAACAGTCTACCTTCATATTCTCATTGCACTCTAAACAGTATGCAGTGTGAGACTGTTTTTTACTATTATGAGAGTGTTTCTAAGGCTGAGGTTCATCCCAAATGAACCTTTATGTTTGTGTGTGCTCGTGTGTGTGCGCTTGCATGTGCGCGTGCGTGTGTGTGTGTGTTCTCATAGCAAATGGACTAGTCATGTACTGGTGCTGGTGAGTGGTGAGTGGATGCTTCTAGTACTGAAATAGTGATTCGCATGAATATTGTAACCCTACATTTTTATCTCTCTCTCACTCTCGGACTCTGACTCTCCAGGGCCTATGAAGAGCTATAGAGGGTGCATACGTCGGAGGAAGGAACGGGAAGGGTGTGTGTGTGTGTGTGTGTGTGTGTGTGTGTGTGTGTGTGTGTGTGTCCATGTTTATTAGCAGACAATAGCCCTCCGACTGAGATCTGTTCACAATGGGGTTGTGATTGTGAATGGCCTCCTAAAAGCACTTTGATTATTTCATATGTAACAGGAGGTTGAGCACAATGATCCAGTGTGTGTGTGTGTGTGTGTATACGTGTGTGTGCATCGGAACATGCCTCCTGATGTGTTCTCTTTCACTGGTGGACATTTTCAGAAAAATGCCTATTTTTTCTTTTGTTTACCCATCAATTTCTTAGGCCAATCATTTTGTTCTGGAGTTTCAATAGAAGCGAGAGAACTATTGAGCAGTTATTATGCCAGTTTGGGCGGTGAATGACAGAGAAACTGTATCTAAAACTGTAGACAGTTTACTACCTGCTCATACAGTCTCAGTTAGTTTCTTTGGAAAGCAGTGGTTGTTTTGAAGGTGTCTGCAATAAAATCATGTTTGAGCTGCTTTGGATAGCCGGCAAAACATCACAACGTTGCTAAATACTAACATCTCAGTACTAGTTAGCATTTAGCTCTGTTAATGTTAGTTGTTTGTCTTTTGTTTAGGAAAAAAGACTTTTAAGAAGACTATGAGGCACATTTTATAACCAAAATGTGGTATTTAACATAAACTAAAGCTTCACTTTACACAAAGAAGCTCTGCTGTTCAAAGAAAGCACAAATTTACTTGCTAGGCTACCTAAGCTACCTTATCTTACATTAGCTAAACTAGCTAAAAAATGGCTAAAAGACACTAAAAAAACATAAAAAACACACATGATAAAGATAATTCTTGTTCTATAATGATACAGTAAAATGCAAAAAATAATATAAACACTGTAACTGAAATTGATACGATTTGCTAAAGCTAAGTTGTAAAAACAGCCTTTCCCCCCCTTAACAATTCTGAAAAATTACAACAGCTAAGGTCAGTACATTACTAGGAATGGAGTGACGCAAACTGAAAGTGGTATTACTTATTTCTGTTGCAAATACTTTCGTTTTAACAGCCACTGTATGGATCAAAGTTTAAACTATACAATGCATGTACACTGGCTTTTTCTTGTCAGAAATCTTTAATGTCAATTAATACAATCACAAATAGTTTTTATTCACTCTCTGTGTGCCAGTGCTGGCGTCTTCTGCCACTTTTCCACTTGAGAACACCAGGCCAGACACATAGGATTATGAGAAATGTAGGACATTGAAGGATACATCAACACTGCCCTGAAAAAATGGCCCAACTGAGGAACCTCAGCAGGCAGCAGTTTATACACACGTTCGATTGGGACTTGACTGTGAGCCTTCCTGCCTCAGAATACTGTCTGAGCAGGCAACTGTCTGAAACGGTGTGTGTGTGTGTGTGTGTGTGTGTGTGTGCGCGCGCGCGCTTGTGTGTGCATGTGTGTGTGCATGTGTATGTGTGTGCTAGGACTTCTGACTGTGTGCGTTTTCATGTGTTCTAACAAAATGTGAGTCACTAGATGATTTATGATGAAACAAATGCTGAAATAAGGCTAAAAATAGAGATGACATCACCATTGAGCCTGGTGTTGAGTGCTTTGCCCTCAAACTGAGCTCTCTGCAGCGCAGCTATTACTCTCACATTTCTATAAACCTTTATATTACTGTTACTTACTGGTTTCCTTACCATACAATGTTATTGTATTGTATTAAATGACATCAAAATACCCTGTCTAAGTATAACACTGACAGCCTCATGTTTTATAAAAAAGACAAATTATAGACCAAACAATGACCACCTGCCTAAACACCATAATGTCATAATTTCTCATAATTGCCGCGATTATTTAATTTTCAACGATTCAGTGGTTGAGAAGTAAACAGTCATTTGTAGTGGTTAGATGATGAGAGGTTCACCAAAGAGCAATGAACTTGCTGATAAGAACCAGGGGTTGTGAGGTCAAGAAAACAAATATACTCTATAAAGGATTAGGACGCCTGACCATTGCACCAACATGGACTTGGACATGAACTCCACCAAAAGGGGCTTTAATGACATTGCATTCAATCACATAGACTTTAATATGGAGTTGGTCCCTGTTTGCAGCTGTAACAGCTTCCACACTTGTTTTTTAAGGCTTTCCCCAAGATTTTAGAGTATTTCTGTGGGAATTTGTGCCCATTCATTCTGCAGAGCGTTTATGAGGTCAGACACTGATGTTGGATGAGAAGGTCTGGTTCACAATCTCCGTTCCATTTCATCCCAAAGGTGTTGGATGAGGTTAAGGTCAGGGTTCTGTGTGGGCCAGTCAAGTTCTTCCACACTGAACCGTACTGTCTTTACGAAGCTTGCTTTGTTCACTGTCCACAGAAAAGGTTCTTCCCCAAACTGGGTCCACAAAGTTGGACGCATTGTGTTGTCCTGAATTCAATAAATAAGAGGTGTGTCCAAATACTTTTGTCCATATAGTGTATAACCAGTTTATTTACTCAGTAAAACTTTTTGTGGGGACCATTTTACCTTACAATGCCCTGCAAGTTTTTAAAAATACATTTTAGGTACAATGGTTAATTGTCTCAAAACCACTGTCAGTAAGATTCGTCACGTTCTGTGAGGTGTCTTAGTAAGGTTAAAGCCTTTGACCATCTTTTGACCATCTTTGACCATCGATACTTTGAATATTTACATGCATTTGAACAAGAACGCCTTGATCAGGCACACCTACTATTTTCCAGCTCCACATAGCATGCAGATGTGTTTTGTAGTTTATAGTTACAGACCATTTGTTCACCTCCTTTATTATTAGGATGGTGACGTGATAGTGGAGTGTGTGTGTGTGTGTGTGTGTGTGTGTTTTTTGCTGCACCGAATGCATCACACACTCTCTGTAGGATTTGCTGGAGTTTATTAGACTTTTATAAAGTTATTAATGTATTTTTTTCCCCTTCTTCTATAAAGTTACAGTTACAGAGATACCAGATTTTCTCCCAAACGCTGAGGATATTTCATAAATGAGCCCGATGCCCTGAAGCACTGCTCGTTTTGAGCCGTCATTATTTTCTAGTGCCTCGTTTTATTCCACTGCTCTCGTTTTCCATTCTAATCTTAGTTCCACCGGCCATAAGCAGATTTTGATCTTGACCCAAAAGGAACAGCAGAGCTCGTTTTTCAGTTGAATCGAATCAGGCTAAATTCATCTGCCCGAGTGTCTGGACATTTGTGGTGGTGACGGGACTCAGGCAGGCAGGAAAGCGGCAGCCAAAATGAAGCTGAAATAAAGCAGCGCTGTGATGGATTGATCCACCGAGGTTTGATTGCTCTGTGGGTCGATGGCTCCTTCCTGGCCCTGGCATTGTGTAGAAGTCAGGGGGGGGGGCGGTGTTCTTTTTGTTGTTGTTGTTTTTTTGCGGTAATGAATGGCACAGGAAGCCACGTCCTCTGCTGCCATCCTTATTTAAAGCTCAGAGAATGGGAACAATTTGGAAAGGCCTGATAAATTCGGCCAGGCGACCTCACTCCTGGGGTTGGCTTCCCGAACCCAGATTCAAGCCTGGGGTCTCGATTAATGATGGTTCTTTATGAAAATGCCAACACTCTGGAATTAGGTGCAATCTGTTTCCAGAAAGGACGTGTATTACCATTTAGGCCTGGCATGAATCCTTGATCAAACTCAATAATTCAATTTAAAAAATAAAGATGAAGTTATACTTATTCGCATTATGACATTATGAGGTCACATTATTTATGTTTAGAATATATTTTGTCAGTGCCTGTTGCTTATGTATATATCCAGTGTTCATACACATATATATCCATTATGTACGTATACACATATTTATACTTATATAGGTTTATATACACATATACTTACATAAACACATAAGTGTCTATATTTATGTAGCTGTATTATCTGTATAGTGTACTTTTTATATTATACTGTTGTATAGCTTTCATTTGATTGATTTTGCTGCTCTTAACTTTAACTTTGTACGTTTCTTCCGTCCACTTTCTGCTATAGCAATGCGAATTTCCCCCTTGTGGGACTAATAAAAGTTTATCTTATCTTATCTTATCTTATTTTATTGCAGTTTGTAAGAAGCTAATGAATTCTCTTACCATTTTCTCTGACTGTACGAAAGACATGCAAGCTTGTATTACAGTTGCATGCAAGTTTGAATACCCCCGAGTCAAATGACATGTGCTGTGCACCCCATCTACCACGAAAACTCAAATATGGTACATTAAACAAAGCAAATATTGCTGCTCAGCTTCTGTATATTTGCTTTGTTTAATGTACTGGGAAGCATGAACTTTTTACACATTTTACATATACAGTACAGACCAGGCCTTTGGGTCCATTCGTATTTTAAAAACAAACACCAATATAATACTTTTTCGAAATTCTATTACAAAGAAAACTTTAGAAATACTTAAATGTAACTGACTGGTTTTCAATATTTAATATTTTTTAGCCACAAAGGCACAAACTATTGGTTTTGAAGACATATTAGGTCAATCTTTAGTGCATTGACATTCACTTGGTGTTGGATCATGAAAAAAGTATCACTCAGTTCTTTAAAATCACGTAGTCCCTTCTGGTTTATGCTTTACTGGACAAAATGGAATTCTTCAACAGAATAATGATCCCAAGCATTCTTCACAATTGTGCCAAAATTATATGCAGTCCAAGATAAAGGAAACGTTTTGGGAATGGTGTCTTGGCCATCACAGTCAATACATCTTTCTCCCATTGAGCTACAAGGGAAATGAGCATCCAGCAAATGAGACAAAAAATGCAGGTGCTGGGAGGGTTTGGACACAAGTTATTTCCAAACATTGCTGGAAAGAATGCTGGAAATCTGTGCTGCCGTGATAAAGTCAAGGGGTGGTTTTATTTTGACGGAAGTTGTACAGTCGCTTTCACATCCTTTAAATTGCACTCACTGTGTATAAAACCAGTCAATTACATTTGTTTGAAGTATTTGTAATGTTTTTTTTGGAAGAAATGTTTGAAAGAGCATCATATCGTCTATTTGTTGAAAAGTCTGAGGGTGGGCCCAAACTTTCTGGCCTGTAGTGTATGTATATATTTGTAATCAATGTGTTAAATTCAGAAAATAAACAGTAATTTTGTCTTAAAATGTGCAGGAATTTTTCACATAGAAAATCAACAAAATATTATTAGATAGGGGAGTATTTTTGATATGTATTTGGATCTTTTTGAAAGCTTTCTTTTTCTTGTTTTATCCTTTGCTTCCTTCTTTTTCGTGTAAATAGATCCATCTATGATCTATGAACGTAAATGCAAACGTATGATGAATAGTCGATAATCGATGATGATTGACAGGTTACTCGATTACTGATTATAGTATGAGCGCCAGCTCCATTAGCATTTCCACTGTCTTTCTGGTAACAAAAGGCCGAAACAAACTTGGATGCTGAAACGTGAGCCACGTTATCGCTCGCGACATTGCTGACTAAGTGTCATTAATAAATCATAAAAGGCGCTGAAGGAATCAAAGAGAACTGCAGTGTAAGGGGGGGTGCGATCACAGTTGGTGATGCTGCTGGAAAGGCACCTGATGGAACACTGGATTGTGTACAGGAGTTAATTCAGGAGCGTCACTAAAGCAGTAAACAGGGCTTCTGAGGGTCCGCCGAGACCGAGCGCACTGCAGACAGCTCCCTTGTGCGCTCTCTCTTTCCATTCTCTTGCTCTTTCTCTTTCTCTCTCTCTTTCTCTCTCTCTCTCTCTCTCTCTCTCTCTCGCTCTCTCTCTCGCTCTTTCTCCCTCTCTCTCTCTTTCTCTCCCTCTCCCTCTCTCTTTCTCTCTCTCTCTCTCTCTCTCTCTTTCTCTGTCTGGTACCATCTGTTACCCTTGTTCCTTTGTAGCTGCTGTTATTCTAGAGTATTCCACACGTACAATAGTCATTTCCTTAAGGCCTCATATTCAAGCACTTGAGAGAGGAAGTGAGTGAGAGAGAGAGAGAGAGAGAGAGAGAGAGAGAGAGAGAGAGAGAGAGAGAGAGACTTCACACGTCGTACATAGCGGCGTTCAGTGCCTCATGCTTTCGGTGTCCCTTCCTAGGTATATAAA
>JBBJLS010072516.1:0-10334 GCA_037577275.1 Bryconaethiops microstoma
TCTCTCTCTCTCTCTCGCTCTCTCTCTCTCTCTCTCTCTCTCTCTCTCTCTCTCTCTCTCTCTCTCTCTCTCTCTCTGTCTCTCTCTCATTCTCTCTCTCTCTCTCTCGCTAATTGTCTCTCTCTCTCTTTCTATCTCTATCTTTCTCTCCCCCACCTCCCCTCTCTGTCTATCGCTAATTCTCTCTCTCTCTCTCTCTCTCTCTCTCTCTCTCTCTCTCTCTCTCTCTCTCTCTCTCTCTCTCTCTTTTTGTTTTGGAAAACTGTTTGTTAAATTCAGGAAAATAAGCAGTTAGTACGGTTACTATTCTTAGAACAGTTAAGCAGTAAACAGATCTCAGTGTTCCCTTACATTCACAAAATGTCATTAGTCCAGAGGTTTTTAAAGTTTTGTATTCGGCTGCAGTTTAAATGTGTGGAAGTGACTCCTATTAAACTTATTTTAGGTCAAAAACACCTATTTTGAAATATAATGGCATATAATGCACGCAAGTGCATTCTAATCATAAAACGCAGGCGAGCAACTTTACAGTTTGGTGATAAAGGATTTTTTTAACTGTAGCTGACAAAACAGCCTATTAGACATGTAATATTTCACACCAACCTCAGCTCCATTCCGCACTGTTATCTTTGCAGAGACTGCGACCTTGTCTTATTAAATGCTGAGGCTACGAATAGCAGTTTAAAGCAGATGCCTCTGAAATAAAAGGTTTAAAGTGAAACTGCATTGAAGCTTTTGTCACTGAAGCCACCGAAGAGATGTGAGTTTTGCCTCTGATCAGTCAATCAGCTCTGTTCAAAAGGCAAAGAAAGCCCAGCAGAATGCCAATCGCTGGGCCATTACATCTGGCACATCATCAGCAGGGTCTGCCCTTGGCACAGAGGGCATTCTCCTCCCATTACAGCGTTTCTAGCATTGCCTGATAAATGCATTCATTGTACGGTTGACAGCCAAACAGTATGTGCGTGGGAATTGTTTTCATTTACAACGCCTAATAAAAGGTTTGCTGAAGTAGCTACTTGTGGCTGTGGCCATGACGGCACTTTCGTGCTGCATGACGGCACTTTCGTGCTGCTTTTACAAACAAAGTTGACTTTTTTCACCTGGCAAATGTGCCCAGGAGGAACTTCATCTTCAAAGCCACTTTTGTGGAGACGCACCTCCTCTGCAGCTGCCTCCAGCAGCCTCCCCTGGGCCTAAAGCAGGGGGTGTGGACCATCAGAGAGTGTGTCCGTGGATGAACAGGGGAAATCAGGGATTAACAGGCTTTGCCATAGCGCAAATGAGTAAATTTATTCTAAGCTAGCAAACAATGAAGCGGCACAAATGAAAGCTCAGCAAGCGTCCTCTCGACCTAGCATGAAGCAGGGCCACAAATCGAAGAGCTAACTGATGGTTTGGTTAGTCGAGGAAGATGAGGTAACTGGACTGTTTTATACCGGTCTCTGTAGGTGTTTCCTATGCTATCTGAGTAAGTATGTAAATGCGGCTCCACAAAGCTCATTCACTTCAAACCACCAAGGTCAAAAAAAAAAAAAAAGAACAGAAAAAGAAAAAAATCAAGCAAAAATGATCTGTTCCTTAATGTGATCAAATAATGAATAAATATTTAAATTTTGTAAATTATACAGGATTTTTTGGTTTGAGGTCCAGTAACTAGATCGAAGTAACAGTAATTGATCAGGTGTTATAATAAGGATGTAAAATGAGCAAAAAGTAGCAATTTATTCCAGGGGTTTCCCAAAACCTCATTTGTTACTAATTTTCTGCTTGAACAAGCTTCAAGCTCAGCACTGAGAAACAGCTGCTTTTGAAAAAAAAATGAAATACATTTTGATCAGTTCTGTAAAAATATAAAGTATTTCTGAAAATACTTCTAATGAAATGTAGAAACTCTTAGTATCTCTTAGATATTTTTGAACTTGCTTTATATCTTCCCAAGCTTTCCACTATGAAAGAAGACATTTTATGATGATTTTACTTATAGAAAGAAAGTCTTGGAATTTTTTTTTAAGGCTGGACATCTGTCCAATTACATTTTTGAAAGAAATTCTATTTATTTTCTGTAATGGAGAAACTTTTCAGTTCTTTCAAAAAATTTCATTTTATTTGAAGGATCCTGTATAATTAGCTAATTTCTAGTCCGAACTTGTTGTACGTTTTAAAAAAATATATATAACACACATGAATACACAGATTTATTCATGTTTATATCATTGTCTTTATGGGGTATTTCCATTGTCATTTATATTAGCCAAATGCTGTTACATCTAAATGCTGTTACTGTCCCCCAAAAGAGCTAAACACACACACACACACACACACACACACACACACACACACACACACACACACACACACATACACGCACAGGATGTATTCGGAAAGCTGAGTAATTCATTGTTAGAGGGGTATGCGGCGGAATTAACAGTCTGTTCCATGTAAGAGACTTAAATCAAATGCACTTTTTCTATTACTTTCGCTTGTTTATATGTATGTAAAAGTATGAGCTTTATGCAGCAGAATTGCTTTGAACATTAGGCCGGAGAGCTTCTGAATAATCTCCCTGGCTTAAGATATGGTGCCCATAAATCCGATGTTTGAGAAACATGGCCATTAAAGCATGCTGAGGTAATGCAGAGGACAGTCTCTGCCTAGCTGCAAGACTGCTCCAAATTTAGCTCCTGCTCATCCACCACACTACACCAGACCTCTACAAGCAGCGCCTTCCCCATTCTGCTGCAACACACCGCCAAAATTATTACAAAAGTAATGAGAAAAAGATGCTAAAAACATTTAAATAAAACATTGAAAGATTGCCTAAATGTATGAGCATCACAGTATCAACATCTTTAGATTGACTTAATGAACCAAACACTCTTACATACAATGCCAAGAAAAAGTATCCCCTCTTCATTCTATTTTTACATATTCGTCACACTTAATCATTTCAGATACTCAGACTAAAAATAGTCTCAAAGATCAGGATTAACCAACACCAACAGGCCCTGCATGAAAACGGAATTGCCCTTCAGTTACTAAAGCAATCAAACTAGACACACACATGTTGATTACTGCCAGCCCTGCTGAAACTCAACATCACTTAAATGAAACCTGCAGTGTGAAGTAGGCTTAGGGATCTCAACAAGCAACATGGTGTATGGGATCAAAAATCCACCATTAAAAAGAAACTGGGCTAAAATGGTATCCATAGGAGAACTACAAGGCAGAAACCAAGAAGAACATAAAGACCTGTCTCACACTTACCAAAAAAACCAAAAAAAACTCCTTAATGATCCTGAAGCCTTTTGAAAATGTGTTCTATAGACTTACATGTCACAACTGGTGTAAAGCTGACTCAGCACTCTAGAACAACAGCATCATACCAACTGCCAGACATGGTGGTGGTAGTGTGGTGGTGCAGGCATACGCAGTCTTACTTTTGACACAGTAAAGACCCCCACTGGTATATACATCACTTACAATCACTTACTCGCAATCGAATTATCTAAAGTGTCAGTAAATGTGGTTAGAGGAGTATAAAGCTGTGCTCCAGAAAACTCCAGTATTTCTGTGACTCAAATAGATGTACCGATGTCTAATAAAACCTCTGCAGGGACTCAGGTCAAAACATTTCAGTTCATATAGTGTCTGTCAGCATAGAGAGACATTTTTTCATCTCTTTTTTAAACTTTTGCTCAAAAGTGAAATGCAAATGCTCCAAGGTATGACCACAAAACTGGGCATATGAACCAGCAGAATGAAACTCAATACAAAAAGCTCAATAGAAGCTCAATGTGAAAGACTCCATTGGAATCAGAGAAAACAAACTAATGATTTTCTTCCTAATTGTAATTGACTGATGGTAATAATAACAATAATAACAACAACTATAATAATAATAATAATAATAATAATAATAATAATAATAATAATAGTAGTAGTAATAATAATAATAATAATAATAATAATAATAAATACTACTATATAGTACTACTACTACTACTAATTTTTATTATTATTAATAATATTGTTGTTGTTGCTCTTATACTATTTGAAACTACTAAGAAAATGATTCGCTGTTGAAAATGTTCTCCACTGAAAAATACAGTTTTATTGTCACTGCCTTGTTTTGTCATCGTGATTCCTCGTTTTCTCTTTTAGCTTTACATGTCACCACACTGCGTGAACCTCAAAGCCGATTGCATAAACACTAGAACAGGGGCAGTGGAGCTTCGGAGCACCTTTGCTGCTGCCACAGTGCGTCCCTTCATACAGAGAGAGAAATTACATAAGACTCCGGCAGAGAAGAATTCAGGTCGAGGGAGAGTCGCAGCCAAAGAGAAAAGAAAGGACGACTGTGAGAGAGAGAGAGAGAGTGTGTGGATGATTACACGAGCTAGACACACAGAGGGGTCTCCTGCAGAGGGGTTCCAGCCCCTGTGCCCAAGTAGTGGAGGATTAGCTGAGGCCTGCCCCTGCCTCACCACAGTTACACAAGTAAAGCCACTGTTGCGCCCTGACCTGCTCTATTCTTGACCACAGTGTGCCCTAATCTAAAAATAAAACAGTTGAAGGGTTTACACAACACACATCGAGCTGCTCGCAGTGTTTGCTTGACGTCAAGGTAATAAACCTCTCTGTCTCAAAATAATGTGTCTGAAGAGGTTTAAATGAAGAGAACATCAGCTCCACTCACTGGTGGAAGGTACACACTGTATAGTGCAAAAATAAAATCCTCTTATGAACTGTAGGGCAAAATGTATCCACAGGTGACTTCAAATATGACCTCAGTTTTGAGCACTCAAGAAAAAATTTAAATGGATTTTTTTCTTAAATGAAAATGCTTTTACTTGCTCCAGTTTATTAGTGAGGAAAATAATATGCTGTTTAACTTTATCTTAATTGTTCACATTTTTAAAATTCATTCTTGTGTGTGTGTGTGTGTGTGTGTGTGTGCGTTTATGTGTTTGTTTCATTTCTGTATGACATTATCTGTACTGCTTTGGGATTGGTTACACCTCTGAATTTAGAAGCTTATCTGATCTTTTTTTTTTTTTTTAATCACAAGGAGTCCAAAAAAAGAAGAACAGCTCCTAACAGATGTCAGCTTCTGTGTTAATAGCTGCTGGATGCAGTGAAAATTTCAGCTTCATATATAGTTTTATATATAGTTCTTCAAGGGGTCTTTAGTAAAGGCAGTGATTTGACATACCAACTATGAGGGTTCAAAGAACCATTTGAAAGCATAAAAAGTTGCTTTGCCTGGAAAAACCGGCATATTTATATTTCTTTAAAGCACTGGTTCCAAACCCTGGTTCTGCCCCCACCCAGGTCTGGGATGCTGTAGTGTTTTCCTGCTATTACACACCCATTTGAACCCAAGAAAGGCGTAATAAGTCGCTGAGTTCTTGTGTTAGGTGTGTTGGGTGCAGAACATGGGACCTCCAGGACCAGGGCTGAGAAACACTTCTTTAAGCCTTTATACTTCAGATTTATTATTATAGTATTAAACTTAAGATTTGTGATTATTTATCTACTGTATATTAAAAGAAAAGAGGAATTGGAAATGTGGACATGCACAGAAATCCTTATCATAAGAAGTGACATAAGCTTTTAAAAATGCATCAGTGTAGCACCAAAAAGGTTTCCTTTAGTAAAAGAGCCTTTATTTTAAACAATTTCCTCTGGGATCAATAAAGTTTTCCAATTCAGTTTTTGCTTTGCTATTTTTGTCCTTAGTTTTGTTTTACTGTAATATATATAAACATTTATCATTTATTATATTCCAGCAATAATGTATCTCCAATATGGTCTAATACAATACCGGCTATTTCCCCCGCTGTCACATACAGGTTGGAATATATAAGCAGCAATTCATTGTCTGTCAACATGACTATAAAGATTAGAACTTGTGGTTCTGCTGGATGAAATAACGTGATGGACAGTGGTTTGGTTTGTAACAAACAAACCAAAGCACACAGTTTTATAGTTGTGCTTTATTGGGGACAGAGCTCGTGCAATGCTTTCTAAGAATTTCCATTAGAGCATTAAACCTTGGGGAAAGACATTCAAATATGTAAAGGCATCCCATATAATCTGTACTGTGCTGAGACTGAATTTTATTACCTAAAATCACTGATTTTCATTGTAATGAAAAGACGGGGGTCTCCTGAATGGAGTGTAGTGGTCAGAGAAGGCTGTGAAGGGACTGTGGGAGGACAACAGAAGACTTACACAATGCTGACACCTTGTGGCTGAAACAGCCTCACGGGTCTTTTCTCTGTTTAGTTCACTGATCCGTACTGGACCAAAGCATATATCACAAGTAGTCCTGTGCCTTAGTTTCAATATTTATGACAGGTACTCATATACTCATATACCACGTGTCCAAAGGTGTCAAGATAACCTTTCCAATTTTCCAACTTTCCTCCTTTGACTCAGAATCAAAATCAGAATCAGCTTTATTGATTCCGGGGGAAATTCATAATGCAACAGCTGCACAGACAAACAAAGAGAAAAGAACAATAGAAAACTTACGCTTACATTTACAGCATTTAGCAGACACTCTTATCCAGAGCGACATACACTAGTGCTCAAGTAGTCCACATCTGTTTTTCAAACCGGAAAAGCAATCCTTAAATCAGCATCCACTATTCAACCAAGTTACATAACTTAACAAATTCTGTCAAAGAAAAGTCAGAGGTTAAAGGAAAACACAGAGTTAAGAGGCCAAAGTTTTTTTTTTTAAATAGAGGAAAAAACATTTTTTAAATAGAGAAAAAGAAATGAGTAAGAAATAACAAGAGGCCTAGTTAGTCAGATTTAGTATATAGTCAAAATAAAACTCTCTAAAAAGTACTCTGAAAACAAAATGCTGCAGTCAACAAGAGAGGACGATATAAGAACTACAGATAAATAAATAAAATTACTGCTGGAATAATTAATAAACTGTTTTTTTACGAGTTGTAAGAGTGACATTAGTAGTGATAATGCACTTTTCTTATCACATTTTTTATATAATGCAAATGCATATACTTGCACAAAATACAATGTCACATCTGTACTTTGATTACCGTATACTATAGACTTACTGTACATTTATAATAGACTGCTGAACATTTGCACATATAAAGCACACAATTACATTCCTGTATTTTTTGTTCTCCACTTGTGGATGTGAAAAATTACGCATTGTACAAGATTGCACATCTCAGCTGAGTATTTATATCCACATTTTATTTATATATGTGTATTCTCTGTGTCTTTCAGTGCTCGCCATCTTGTCTCAAATGTGTACAGCTGAGATGACAATAAAATTTACTTTTATAATTGTCACAGAAAAATCACTGGTCTAAGGTCATCATGCTGAATGCTAATTTTTAGCTAGAGGGGTATAAAGCCCGCCAGCATTGGACTGTCGAGCAGTCGAGTGATGGAGCTCCATCCAACACCTTTGGAATGATCTGAAGTGGTGTTTGATCCAGAACGCTACATTAGTACCTCACTAATGCTCTTTGGCTGAATACAATTAAACCTCACAGCAATGTTCCAGCACCTAGTGTACAGCCTTTCAGTGAGTGTAGAGGCTGTTACTGAAGCAAAGGGGGACTAAACTTCCTGTTAATACCCTTGATCTGAGAAGAAATCCTGGATGAGTATGTCTACAAACTTTTGGACAAAATGAATTTCATTGCAGTGTAAATTAATAGCACATTAATTTTTAATCATTAACACAGAAGCAAAAATATTCTAAGCTTCAGAGGAGTCAGCCAAAGCTAAGAGGAGACTCAATGATTTGCTGCTCAAACTGTTTATCAAATGCCTTGGTGTGATAGTATGGGTTGCCGTTTGTAAAAACAACTTAACAAATTTAGAGGTGTCATTTTTTCATCATTTAGCACAATTGTCACACATTTAGAGCTAAATGTGTTAAAGATTTAAGATTTAACATTTAGATTTATGATTTAACATTCAATTTTAACATTTAACATTTACGCAGCAATAAAATGTACCAAAATGTAACACTGTTTTTTTAAAAAACACATTTAGCTCTAAATGTGTGACAATTGCGCTAAATTACGAAAAACTGACACCTCTAAAATTGTTAAGCTGATTTTACAAACGGCACCCCACATGATAGAAGCTGGTGACTATTTTGATAGAAAATGGTGACTATTTTAATAAATACGAGAATTTGAGACATTTTTCAAAAATTACTCTCCTTGTTTTAGCATGTATATATGACTACAGATAGTACAGTTTATGACTGCACTGCAGGTCAAATTGTACAAGATAATCACTCATGTGAACACATTTCACATTTCAAACACATTTACATACATTTTATATACATTTATATACATTTTGTGTGTCTGATATATAAATATAAACACACAAAATGCTGTTTTTTGGTGATTGGCATGAAAACATGTATTTACTGTAGCAAAGACAATCATAATATTTAAACTGTGATAAAAGAACACAGTATGTTCTCTGAAGTGTATATAATATTTTAAGCTACACTGCCATGTCCTGCAAAACAAAGGAAGTAATGCAGAACAAAGAACTGTAAAAATAAAGCATTTTAATATAAAATATGTCTGCCCTCGTATGGTTGCAGTTTGTTTGTACTTCTTGGGCTCACCTTGAAGAAGACCACATATGGCCACAAGCTAAGCTGCTCTCTGTGGTAGTACGTGCTAAAAAAATGAGCTGACGTCTCTACAATCCCTGTTCATTACTGAGAACTGAACAGGTTCATCATAACACAGCAATCACAATGAAACAAGAATTAATGCAAAGAAATAAATAGCAGCACATACAATTTTTGCTGTCCTATTGTTAGCAAATATTGTGCTGGGTCATATCATTACTATTTGATTCTATTCTATTCTATTCTATTCTATTCCATATCCAGGATGTACACGTTACTGCAGCCATTGTGTTTTGTTTTGGTAATGAAGCTTTGCATTATTGAGTTAATGTTCTTGTATATGCAGAGAATATTTCTCCTGTTTTTTTATCTTCAGTTTTTTGTTCTTGCCCAGGTTTATTTTTTTGTATGGTGGTACCTTGTACCATCACAACTGTTAAATTGTAAAAAATGTTCACTATCCATTTGAGTGCATTATTAATTTCAAATGATAATTACTTTCCTTGTTTGTAAAGACCACATATTGAATGTAGTTTATTGTGCAATTCAGCTAATGTTCTTTTGTTAGTAGAAAATTAGACATAATTTTTGTCTCCTTGACTATTCAGGAACTACTGCCTGATCATCACTGACATACTGTTTCACTGGGACCTTCTATGAAGAGAATAGCTACACAACAGAAAATGTATATATATTCATTTTGATATGCAGTAATTAGAAAGTTTAAAACAACCAGAGCTGCTAGGAAGTGGGTCCAAATTTAAACAGCAAACCTCCAGCTGTGATCTGCAGAAGATGGTGGTATTTTGTGTCCAAAAAACCTTAACACTATTGGGAAGATGTACCTGTAGAAAGCCTAAACTTCTGTAGTTTGTTAGATGCTGCAAGAACTTTGGCCGGAGCAAGGTTTCTACAGCCAGAAGAGACAAAAACAGAACTTAATAGAAATAGAACACTCAGAGTGGTTTATATATATATATTTATATTTATCATGTTGGCAAATGGACGTTGCGCAAAAAACTGTATGAAAGAGCGACATTAAAACAATACATGGTGAAAAAGAAGATTTTAGTTTTCTTAGACTAACTATTATTTTCTCAATGTGAGATTGAGCTAATGAGTCATTTTTTATTTTGACCTTTGCCTTTGGCCATAATTATAGAGTCGATTAATGTTGACTAATTTTATATGCATATATTATTCCTGGGCAATGGCTAAGATTTTTAATTGCGATTAATCGTATGGTTTTTTGTGATTAAATCGCATTGTTATTCGCAAAATTCAATAATGAATTTAATAATAAGTAGTGTAGTGTTTTATTTTATTTTCTGCTATAGGAACAAAAGTGCAATAACATTTGGTTTGCAAACACTTAAACAAATAAGGAGCTTTTTAACAGCAGTTTCCCTTTAACACAGTTACACAGCTGCAACTTAAAGGGAACATACTATGCAAAACGCACTTTAGTTGTAATTGGTCTATGGGCTATACCAGAGCAATTCAACTTCAATGGCAAGTGGGTCCAATATGAAAATCACTGGGGGTTCGGGGCCACACAGAATATTTTTCAACCAATGGCTAAAAAATTACTCTTGATGAAAAGATATTATATTAGTATGAACGAATGACACATATCCATTTTCTTTAACTTTAATACTTTCACATAAGGAGCTTTTTA
>JBBJLS010072517.1:0-10332 GCA_037577275.1 Bryconaethiops microstoma
TGTGGGAGGTTGTGGAGAGTGTGTGTGTGTGTGTGTGTGTGTGTGTGTGTGTGTGTGTGTGTGTGCGCGTGTGTGTGTGTGAGAGTGGGGACAGTATGTGTGTTTGTGTCTGTTTGTGTGTGTGTGAAACTGGGGACAGTGTGTGTGTGTGAGACTGGGGACAGTGTCTGGCAGTGGGGACAGTGTGTGAGAGTGGGTACAGTGTATGAGAATGGGGACAGTTTGTGTATGTGTGTGTGTGTGTGTGTGTGTGAGAGATTTGGGACAGTGTGGGAGAGTGGGGACAGTGTGTGAGAATGGGGACAGTTTGTGTGTGTGTGTGTGTGTGAGAGTGGGCACAGTGTGTGTGTGTGTGTGTCAGAGTGGGGACAGAATGTCAGAGTGGGGACAGTGCGTGTGTGTGTGTGTGTGTGTGTGTGTGTGTCTGTGAGAGAGTGGGGACAGTGTGTGAGAGTGGGGACAGTGTGTGAGAGTGGGGACAGTGTGTTTGTGTGAATTTGTGGGGACAGTGTATGTTAGAATTTCGTTTCGGTTGAGTTCTTTCAATCTGATTAAAATAAATCGGATTGAAAATCAGCGTCCACGTAAAGACGGGTAGTGAAACACTAAAATACTTTCCAGTCCACTGGGAAAGGGAGCATCACCCTTCCAACTTGGAGGAGAACACCCTGTCAGTGACTGACCATCATCACATACTCCAACCAGAGGACCATAAGCACACACTCCAACCAAAATACCATCATCACTTACTCCAACAAGAGGACCATCATCACATATTCCAACCACAGGACCATCATCCCATACGCCAACAAGAGGACCACCAACACTTACTCCATTCAGAAGACCATCATCACACACTCCAAACAGAGGACTATCATCACACACTCCAAACAGAGGACCATCATCACATGCTTCAACCAGAGGATCATCATCAGATACTCAAACAAGAGGACCAACATTACACACTTCAATCAGATGACCATCATCACGTACTCCAAACAGAAGACCATCATCACACGTTTCAACCAGAGGATCATCATCAGATACTCCAACCAGAGGACCATCATCACACACTCCAACCAGAGGACCATCATCACATACTCCAACCAGAGGACCATCATCACACACTCCAACCAGAGGACCATCATCACTTACTCCAACCAGAAGATCATCATCACATACTCCAACCAGAGGACCATCATCACACGCTCCAACCAGAGGACCATCATCACACGCTTCAACCAGAGGACCATCATCAGATACTTCAAACAGAGGACCATCATTACACACTCCAATCAGATGATCATCATCACACACTCCAACCAAAGGACCATCATTGCATGCTAAAACCAGAGGACCATCATCACACGCTCTAATCAGAGGACCATCATCACATAGTCCGACCAGAGGACCATCATCACACACTGCAACCAGAGGAACATCATCACTTACTCCAACCAGAGGACCATTATCACACACTCCAACCAAAGGACCATCATCACACACTCCAACGAGAGGACCATCACCACACAGTCCAACCACAGGACATTCATCACTTACTCCAACCAGAGGACCATCATCACACACTCCAACCAGAGGACCATCATCACTTACTCCAACCAGAGGACCATCATCACACACTCCAAACAGAGGACCATCATCACACGCTTCAACCAGAGGACCATCATCACACACTCCAACCAGAAGACCATCATCACATAAACCAACCAGAGGACCATTATCACACGCTCCAAACAGAGGACCATCATCACACACTCCAACCAGAAGACCATCATCACATAAACCAACCAGAGTACCATCATCACACACTCCAACCAGAGGACCATCATCACACACTCCAATCAGAGGACCATCATCACATACTCCAACCACAGGACCATCGTCACACACTCCAACCTGAGGACCATCATCATTTATTCCAACCAGAGGATCATCGTCACTTACTCCAACCATAGGACCATGATCACACACTCCAACCAGAGGACCATCGTCACACACTCCAACCAAAGGACCATCATCACACACTCCAAACAGAGGACCATAATCACACACTCCAAACAGAGGACCATCATCACATGCTTCAACCAGAGGATCATCATCAGATACTCCAACCTGAGGACCATCATCACAGACTCCAACTAGAGAACCATCATCACACGCTTCAACCAGAGGACAATCACCACACACTCCAACCAGAGGACCATCATCATTTACTCCAACCAGAGGACCATCATCACACGCTTCAACCAGAGGACCATCATCACACGCTCTAACCACAGGACCATCATCACATAAACCAACCAGAGGACCATCATCACACGCTCCAACCAGAGGAGCATCATCACACACTCCAACCAGAGGACCATCATCACACACTCCACCCAGAGGACCATAATCAAATACTCCAACCAGAGGACCATCACCACACACTCCAACCAGAGGACCATCATCACATAAACCAACCAGAGGACCATCATCACTTACTCCAACCAGAGGACCATCATCACTTACTCCAACCAGAGGACCATCATCACTTACTCCAACCAGAGGACCATCATCACACGCTCCAATCAGAGCATCACCATCAAATACTGACATACAACAGACACACTGTGCACTAAAATACTAAAAAACAAACACTGTGCACTTCAATACTGTAACACTGAAACACTAAAGCTCTGAAATACTGAAATACAGAGACACTGAAACACTGTGCACTAAAATACTGAAACTCATACACTAAAGCACTGACATAATGAAAAACTGAAACATTGAAACACTAAAGCACTGAAATACTGAAGAAGTGAAAAACTGAAATACTGAAACACTGTGCATTAAAATACTAAACACTGAAACACTAAAGCACTGAAATACTAAAATACTGAAACATTGAAACACTAAAGCACTGAAATACTGAAATACAGAGACACTAATACAGAAATACTGAAATACTAACCCTAACCCTAACCCTAACACTGAAACACTGTGCACTAAAATACTGAAACACATACACTAAAGCACTGAAACACTAAAATACTGAAACACTGAAACACTAAAGCACTGAAATACTGAAATACAGAGACACTGAAACACTAAAGCACTGAAATACTGAAATACAGAGACACTGAAATAGTGAAACATTAAAGCACTGAAATACTGAAGAACTGAAAAACTGAAACACTGAAACACTACAACACTGAAATACTGAAACACAAACACTGAAACATTGAAATACCAAAACAATGAAACACTGAAATACTGAAACAAAGTAACACTAAATCACAAACATGTAAACACTAAAGCACTGAAATCCTAAAGCACTGAAATACTGAAACTCAAACAGTGAAACAGAAAAGACGTAGAAAAGAAGTTCAGAGTCAAACCTGAAATGTGTCCCACTGTCATGATGCACTCCCACAACTGTCCTGCCTGAGTTTTGTGTGTGTGTGTCATGAAAGATCACAATGACAATAAGACCTTTTCCAAAACCTTTTTGCATAAATTAACCACCTTTGCATACTGCGCACAAAATGCAGTTCACAAGAACTCACACACACACACACACTAATAATCATGCCTTACCCCTAAACAGAGGCGACTCATTAGGTCTAGACGGCTGCCCATCTCCATGCAAAGTAAAAAGGTGCAATGTGTGTGTGTGTGTGTGTGAGAGAGAGAGAGAGAGAGAGAGGTTCAAATAGCACACCTGATCCTCTATTACAGCCGGTCAGCAGGTAATGAGGGCTCAGTTTACAGTTCACTCACACTGAAACATTAATAAAAGCCCCCAACATGAAGGTGCATGTGTGTGTGTGTGCTTACATATAAATCAGCTGTGAAAGTAAAAGAGAACGACATACAGGAGTGACTGTAGTA
Organism: Bryconaethiops microstoma; assembly: GCA_037577275.1. Taxonomy (NCBI): domain Eukaryota; kingdom Metazoa; phylum Chordata; class Actinopteri; order Characiformes; family Alestidae; genus Bryconaethiops; species Bryconaethiops microstoma. The sequence continues at coordinate 3,898 of JBBJLS010072517.1, forward strand.
TTAATTATAGTGGCAATACTAGCAACAATATAATGGATAATCATGGTGTTACTCACAAATTTCCTCTTCAGCTTTCCTTTGCCGTCCTGGAAGCTCCTCCCCTCCGAGTGGGCAGAGTCATACTCTGAGTCACCTAGCTGGTCGTCAACGGAAACGCTCTTCCTTAGATACGCTGCCTGGCTGCGGAAGTGTGAGAATGGAGACTGAGAGTGGGGTCGGGGCTCCACTCCACTAAGCCCAACCTCCTGTGGCTCCACCTCTTTGTCATCCTCCAATCGCCATGCATCACCTGATGAACAGAAACTAAATGAATGCCATGCATCACCTGATGAACGGAAAGTAACGGTGGGTATTTGAGAATGAGGAGGTTCACTGATGGCCAGTAGGAGGTGCTAGTGAGACTCCAGTGAAGACGACAACTCAAATTCTAACCATATCATATCTACGCTCCCAATCTGGAGAACCAAGTAGAAGATCCAGACAGCCTGTTCAACTTCCTAGATGAGTGGTTTGACCAAATCATCATCAGCTATTCGAGAGTCTTTAGAATTCAGCCAGCAGCAGGTTGAAACACATACGGCAGAAAACGTGATCCTCAGAGAGTCAGTTAAATCACTCATGGACGTAACGAGCCAGCTTTCTGAGAAAAATAAAATAATCAAAGGGAAAACCTTTATTCTGAAACAGCTCAAGCTCCTAGCAGACTCCATCAACAACATCACGTTCCACTGGGTTCATCGACTGGGTGGAAGAAGACCAGAAAGCCGCAGACCTAGACCTATTGTGGCCAAATTTGAACATTTTAAGCAAAAGGAGCTAGTGAAAAGCAGAGACAGGGAGCTGAAAGAAACCAGCTTCAGCATTAATGACCAGTTTCCCCATGAGATCTTACAGTGGCGCAGAGTCCTGTTTCCCATCAGGAAGCGTCTCATCAATGAAGGTTTGCATGCAGTCATCGCTGTTGACAAGCTGTATGTCAACGGGCAACTGTATCGTGATCGGGAAACCACCCCCTGGCTCTACTAGGTTAAGATCAGGTGATAATTTTTTTTTTTACTAATTTACTATAAGGCTCGTCCTCATTAAAACACTATCCGCTCATGTCAACAGTTTAACCACAGACAAAATGTGCAGAATATGTACAGCAATATATTTCGCACTACTCTTTTACTTCTGTCCTCCTTCACATTTATTATCTCTCTCCCCAACAGTCACCCTTTCATATTGCTCTTAGTGCTACAGTTTGGGTAACAGCATACCACACAGCACAGGCGCACACACAGTACACAAACAGATCACACACAGATCAAGGCTCTCACCCAGAGAGATGCAGACACACAGCAGGTACACAACACATACATACAGGCATCCACATGCAAGCATGTGGACTCATACACACATACACACACTGTTTTAGCTAGTCTCTTCACCCGTTTAGTTAGTTTAAACATGAGTATGTTAAGGTTTGTCACTGGGAATGTGCGGAGTATGGGTTTTAGGGAAAATACATTTAAAGTTTTTAATCAGTTGAAAGAACTACAGGCAGACATTGTCCTAATGCAGGAAACTCATTTATCTAAAACAACCACTAACACACTCACCTCAACACTGTTCCATAATGTATATTCAGCTGGTTAAAACTCTAAACAAAGGGGAGTATCCATACTGATAAATAGAAGAATAAATTTTACTAACATGAACTCTATTACAGATCCAGAAGACAGATTTATTATATTCAGTTTGTCTATTCATAACAAGGACACATGCCTCGTTAGTGTATATGGCCCAAATATAGACGACCCCTCATTCACTTTTCTCTGCACTCTCTGATCATTCTGACACCACACTTATAATAGGAGGGGACCTCAATCTGGTGTTTAATCCTGAAGTTGATATCAGGGAGCTATAGGAAATGGCAATCCTCAGAAACTCTCCAACAGTACATGAGGGACTTTGGTCTATGTGATGTTTGGCACTCTCACCAACCCACCCTTAGAGAAAACACCTTCTCCTTATCCGTACACCACTCATATTCTCACTTAGACCACTTTTAATTAGCAGCTCCATTATGAGGGCCACTACAGCCACTCAGATTCACCCTATCACCATCAGTGACCACACACCCATTTCCCTCACTCTGACTAACACACCTCCATTCACAACTCCAATCAGACACTGGAGATTTAACACATCACTACTAAAAGATCAAGATTTCAGAAACTTTTTCAAACAGGAATGATTTAAATCTTTAGAAAAGATTAAATCTTTAGAGATTGAGTATGCGTATGAGTATGTCTCACCCCAGGAACACATTAAGGAAATTAAACAATAAAAAGTATAGAGAATAGAGAACTTTGCCTTCCAGGTGAAGGGGCGGCATGAGTCCCAGTGGGCTGCTTTGGTAGCAGTTCCCACAGGACCTTGCAGCTCCTTTCCTTCTATTTTAATCGCACCTTAGACAGTAGGGCCGGGGGGGATGCCAGGGCGGATCACAACCTTTGATGGTTGTGGCACCATCTAACGTATACCCCCTAATTTTAATTGCACATTAGCATCTTACACACTTTTAACAATCAACATTCTCATCAGTAGGGTCCTGGTGGGGGAGGAGGCATCGTGGGCCCCAGTGGGCTGCTTTGGCAGCAGGCTCCTTGGGACTTCATAGCTTCCTTCCCCTGCATTTTAACTGCACCTTAGACAGTGAGGGTCGGGGGACATGTGACGGCAACCATATGTCCCCCAAGATTTTAATTACAATTTAGTCTCATGCCTAAAACTCACGGTGGGGGGGGGGGGATCATACACTCATTTCTGTGTGTATGTATGTATGGAGATGTTTGTGTGTGTGTGTGTGCATGGGTGTATGTGAGTATGTATGGAGGTATGTATGTATATGTGTATGTATGCCTAAAGCTCACGGTGGGGAGGGGATCATACACAAATTTCTGTGTGCATATATGTATGGAGGTATGTTTGTGTATGTGTGTACATGGGTGTGTGTGAATATGTATGGAGGTATGTATGTATATGTGTATGTATGGGTATGTGTGTGCAGGAGGCAGCGGGAAGGTCCAGCAGTCGGGCCGGGGTGGCCGTGTCCACGGGGTGCTGCCGGTCTCTGGCGGGGGGGGTCGCTCGCCTCCGGCTTGGGGGGCGGACATCATCATCTGGGGCCGCTCACCTGATCATGGCAGGTGCATCCGCATCTGGCCCTCAATGGGGCTACCAGGCCCTGCGGCCTCCGGACCTGCTCGGTCTCACTTGGGCACCTGGTCGGGCCCCTTGCCCTCATCGCATACATTCCATGACAAACTCAGACACTACAAGTGCACTCACTCACTCACTCATGCATGCACATATGCATACATATAGACACATACACACCCTTATATGCGTATATGCACATACTTATATACATACGCACACACACATACATAATCATACACTTCCACACACACACCCACACCCACACCCACAGATATACATAGGCATACACAAGACAATTAGAGGCACATGCACACATTCATACAGACGCACAGACACACACACATATATGTTAAGTTCTTTGTTTATGTTCAGGCCCTCATGCCGGTTTATGTTTTCTAGTAGTGAATAAAGTATTATATGATGGAAATCTGCACATGTGCTGCCCTTCATTGTCTGGAGACAGGCTGTGTCATGACAATTGCCACGTTGATAGAACCAGTCTGAGATGACTTGTGACTTTGCGGTGGAAGTGTTAGTAGGTGGAAAATTGATGGTCATCAAGGGATGAAAATTGTCAGCAACAGCAGTCAAGCTGTGGAATTCCAATAATGCTCCACTGGTATTAGGTGGTCCAGTGATGGCCAACAAACATTCCCCACACTATTACACTGCCACTGGCTCATTCATGGCTTATTCTCTGTGTGTGTGTGTGCTCTCAGCTAGGTTACTGACTAAAATCTTCAGTTCTCTCTTTCTAGCTAACAGCTAATACACTCCAGCAGACAGAAACAGGATTTCAAACCTAAATCTAAATTTCATTGATTGAAAGAAATGGAGGCAGGATCCTACAGGCAAAAAGTATGACATTGGTGCCCTTAATTATATTTCAGTTTTTTTTGATAAATTGCATTAACTGTGATCATAAAAAATATCAGAGCTCAGAAATGTGTGTGTGTGTGTTCATTTCAGTGTGTTTGGTCAGTTCACATCTACTCAGCATCTGATCATATTCTCCAAAATCGACCACCTCAAGCTCAAAGTGCATCATCCATTTGCTGGACATCCTTCCTCAAAGTTTTCCAGTGTGTGCAAACAGACCATGTGCATTTGTTTATAGTGGTGAAATGGGGTGTGTTCTCACTGCCCACATCTACACAATGAGCATATCACGCCATTGCTGGCCTTGGCGTTTTCCATCTGAATAGCGGAGGGGTGTGTCATTAACAGGCTGCTGCTGGCTAAGGCAGAGAAAATCTCAAGATTTCTTTTTATTCTATTTACAAAGCACCATCGACAGATTTTATTAAACATACATATTTGAAGACTAGAAGATTCAAGGTTTCTAGTGGTGTTACATATATATTTCTAGGACAAAAACTCGCAGAGCTTTAGATGTTTGGAACAGTCAGAAAAGGCCCCCAGATGGGACTTCGATCTCAGGGGGTTAACAAAGACACGCTCACCACAGTCATGTAGTATTGTATATCAGTTTCCAGCAGAACTTGTCCATGTCCTCTGTACAGCACCTTTTAACAGATGAAGCATATTCTCTGAGACCTTAATGAGTGATGCAGCTCAGAGGCCCATTCTTCATGCTGTCCTTCTTGCTTATCCTGCCTTGAGTGGAGTTTAGTCCTGTGGTCACAGGCCAAAAGATGGAGAAACACCTTGGACAGGCAGCCAGCATCGCAGGGCAGACACACCTTTACACAGACAAAGTAGCCAGTCCGAGAACGTTACTTATTTCTCCTTGCTGCTGATTGGCTGCTGCCCTGTAATGCTGCAGTCCAGAATTTCCCCCGTGGAGTGTCTTGAGCATTCTCATGTTTTTAATTTTGTTCTTCTTAAAGTACTGAATTTTTATTACTGTGAATTAAATTCATTTATTACTGTATTTACCTGCTTATACCAAACAAAATGACAGCGCACACCAAAGAAAATGCCCGTGCATTAATTACATCGATATTTTACATTCTAGCTTACCTTTACATTTTCTGTAAGGGTAATGAGTTTAAAATGAAATTAAAGTGTTTTGGGAGCATATTTGGGGGCATATTTAAGGTTTACACTATAAAAATAGGCAATTTTAGGCATTTGTTTTAAAACCACATCACAACATTTTTTACTATATGCGGGTGCTCTTGCAACGTAACCGGCGTGACAAGCAGGGCTTTACTGTAAATATAACCTGAAAATGTCTTTATTGACCATCAGGTGCATTATATTGCAGTATAAATGTTTTACCATGTGCGTGCATGTAGAACTGCAGCCCCGCACAGATGTTGCCAGATAATGATACTGAGATCACACAGCATCGTGAAATGCATCAGAACTGTGTTCTGCAAAAATGGAATATGATTTTTTTGTGATTTGTGTTTCCATATTGCTATTATTTTACTAAACATAGAAGATGCCATTTTTAAATGTGTCTTCTGTACAGGAATGATTGTTATTCTATTTTCACTTAATATTAATTGGTTTGGGGGTGTTCAGGCTTTTCCATTGGATTGTACACACTTTGAATCTGTTGCTTTTTCGGTTTGGTCTTGTTGGACCTTGTTCCACAGTACAGAGCAGAAATGAAGGTTCTACCCACAGCTGTAATATACAACTCTGACGTTGAGGGCTCCTGTGATGTCTAAAAAAAGACAAAACTTTTTTTTTTGTTTAAATGCAGGAGAAGATCTCATCCCTCCATTTCAATATGAAACAATGCAGAATGTTCCACTTATTTTGCCACAGCTAAGAGGTTTTGGTGTGTAGTACAGAATTCAGATGAAAACCGATGTGTTTGTGGTCGTATCTGTGTATATTTACATCTGGGTGTTTTACGGAGGCTTTGAATGCGTCTCAGATTTCAGAACCGGAACTTTTACAGTAATTCTTACGTCCTACTAACCTGCCTGAATCTTACATTATTATGTTTAGTAATATACGTTATATATCTTAGTATCCACGCTTAGTATACAGTTAGTATACAGTATATCTCCTTAAATAATGATTAATGCAAAATTAAATAATGAATTCAAAAGTAGTGTTTTTTTAAACCCATTTAACCCATTCAACACACTTAACCCATTTATTTTTAAAAGTATTTTTAAAGTACTGCTGTATGAACAAAAGTGCAAGAGCTTTTTAACAGCAGTGTCCCTTTAATTCAATTCAATTCAATTCAATTTTATTTATATAGCGCTTTTTACAACCAGGTTGTCACAAAGCAGCTTTACA